>PVIH01006500.1:5998-95955 GCA_004025045.1 Sigmodon hispidus | reverse complement strand
ACTGAATCAGCCTCCTCAAATCCAAGCCCACATGAGGCTCCTCTCACAAACCTGCAGTAATAGAGCAACTCCGGAGAAATGAACTTTCCTTTTGTCTGATTTGTTCTTTGTGGAGAAATCACAGCGGGGGTAAAACACTGAGAGAATTTAAGTGTTCATAGCTGTGCCAATACATTTTTTAACTTCATGAGTCTTCCTTTTGTGTGATGTTCTGACTTACACTTGTAAACACGATTTACTGTTCACTGCTGCTTCTGCACAGCTCTGATCTTGGCCTGTGGCAGCTGTCTCGGCCAAACTTCCCGTGCCTCCCTTGCCTCCCTGTATAGTATGTCTTTGCTCCCATAGAACAAATGTGTTGTCCATAAAGGGCTTTTCTCATAAGAAGAAGAGATGTATAATTAACTATGCAATAATAATAATTGTATTCATTTAAGATTTTAACTTTGCATACATGCATACATTCTGTGTGTAGGTACTTGCATGTAACTAACTGCAGGTACCCATGGAGTCCTGCAGAGGGCATCGGATCCCCTGGAGCTGGAGTTGCAGGCAGTTGTGAGCTGCCTGCCCATTGTGGTGCTGGGAAGGGAACTTGGTCCTCTGCAAGATCAGTATATACTCTTAACCACGAGTCATCTCTCTAGCCCCATGATAACTATCTTTAAATTTTTACAGAGAAGTAGTGAAAGATAAAAATGTTAACAGTGATTAGAGTGTTGGGAGCTTAGGTGACCTTTTAAAAATCTTTACCAAATTGTTCCTAATGTGCATGCATCTCATTATTAGAAAAAATGGGGGTGAGGGACAGGGTTGCTCCTGCTTACACTTTGAAGGTACTGCTACCTACTGTTATCAATGGGGGGGGAGGCAGCTGGGCTCCCTGACTTCTAGGATTTAGAATAAGCCTGGTAGAAAAAAAAAAAAAAGCTTCCAGGGGTCATAGGTTGTAGAGAGCTTCGTGCAGCCACGCCTTAAAGATGGCGCTGGCTTCTGCCCTCCGCCTTCCCAATGGTGAGCGCTCTCAGTGATAAACAACTCCATATTTGGCTAAGGCTAAGAATCTGGCTTGCTTCCGTGTACCTGGGCCTATCAGTAATGCCCACATGGTGTACTAGGGTTGGCTGCCCAGAGGCTATTTAGGCCACAAGTGGGTTTCCCTGGGGTCGTCAGAAGTCAGAAATCAAGGTTCCTGAATAAACTGCTGAAAGAAGAGCCTGGTGTTGCATCTTCCTTGCTGGTCAAGGCGGTCATGACAAGTGGTGGCCCAGACAGGGACTCTACTCTCAACGAAGGCTCAGAACTTTCTGCAGTCAGGGCAGTGCACTGGTAAGTTCCCAGGTAAGGTGGAAATCCATGGTAAAAAAGCAGGTAAAAAAGTTCCCAGGTAAGGTGGGAATCTGTGGTAAAAAGTGGGTGGAAAAGTTCCTGGGTAAAGTGGGAAACCGCGTCAAAAGCGGGTAAAAATTTTGATCTCATCTGTAGATAAAGAGAGAGCGGGACAAAAGGCTCGCCAGCAGGTGAATTGAAAGCATAAGCAAGCAAGAGGTTGCATAAGAGGTTACTAGACTAGTTATGGGTGCTTCTCTGTTGCACCCAATTTTTTTGGCTCTTAAGGAGCTGCTTCATTAAGGTTTTTCTGGTAGCAGCATTTCCTCAGTCCACTCTCTTTGCCAGCAGTGGCAGAGCGGCGCGGGCTTCTCCACCATATTGAAAAGCCGCCAAGAGGGTCAGAGTCAGCAATTAAAGTGATACCGACCTTTTAAAAGCTCTTTGGGTTAGAAAATGATTAAGGATTCTCAATAAGACAGATTTAGACTCTCAAAACCTCTAAACGGAGTACACTGTATGTAAGATAAAGATGGCAGATAAACATAAAGATGGCAGATAAACAAAGAGTCTGGATTATGTTTGTTGTGTGTTCTTTTAATTTTTTAACTTTTAATGAGCTAATTGCAGAGAGACAATTGATTGCTAAGGCTGCTAAGTTGGACAAACATATATATTTTAAAGATATCTTGACTTTGAAATCTGTTTATAAGAATATGTTGCTTGGGAAAGGAGTTTCTGTTTTTGTCTCCACAGAGGATCAAAACCTGTGGACTGGATCTAGGCAGGTGTGGTTCCATTTGCCAAGGCCACCTGAAGCTGATAAGAGACTGTCTTGAGAATTGGCGCTGAAGTGAGGCAGTGGAAGGTGGCCAGGCCGCCTTAGAAATGTTACTGGAGGAGAGATCGGAGGGGGCAGGCAGTGAAGAAGGACAGAGTGAAGGGGGAGAGTTGTGCCCCGACCTTGCTGATATAGAAACTCCTGAGTCTACAGACTCGGAGGAAGAGCTGCTGTCACTCACAGAACAGATGAAGAGGACAAGGATGGGAAGGAAGAAAAAAGGAGGGAAAAGGAGGATCCAGATAGAGGAGAGTGCTGTGCGTCCCCAGCATGTCAAGCTGTGCCTTCAGCTCCCCCTCCCTGTGTGGAAGGTGGAGGTGGCGGTTAGGGGCATGCTTTCAGTCCGGGGGTGTAGAAGGCAGTCAGAACTAGTCTGGTGCCCTTGCCTCTTAAACCTGTATGGGCTGAGTCTCTTAGAAAGGAAGTCTCCCCTCTCACCGAGTCTGCCTTCTCACAGCCTACCTGTGGGGGTTAGAACAGATGAGTTCTAAGTGAGAGCACGTGAACCTAAGTTGTTTATATTCCAGCCACCTGGGGAACTTCCACCTGTGTGCTCTGCCTTGGGTATATGTTTGAGCCTGAGGCGTTCAGTAAGTAGCATTCAGCATTCTCCCTGAACGAATGACCCGTGCTGCAAACTTGTCTAAGCAATTGTCTAGTTATCTTTTAGGTAATTGGATGGGAGAATTCAACAACCTGATGGAGCAGCTGAGGGTGGCTATTGTCACGGTGAACTCGACCCGGGTGGATGCCGGACTGGCGGAGGGATTTTCCTCGTGGATCCCTGATGCCATGAACCATCTTAAGGAGTGGGCGGGTCTAGGAGCCTTGACGGGCCTCCTGGTGTTGGTCTCCTTGGTGTGCCTATGGTACATTTGCCGGATTAGGTTTCCCAGTGTTGCAATGCAGCCATGACTATTCAAGCCTTCAGCTGTTGAAGCAGGACAGTCCCCTCATGTTTGGCTGGATTAATTTTTCTAGGCACAGGATGCAAGGATTGAGCACTGCACTTGGGACCTGCCGAGACTTGGGCCCCAAGAAGAGCACGCCTGATTGCATGTGGGTTGATACCTTGTGTCCCACCTCTGTGAAAAAGGGTATCGGACGGGTCTGGTACTCATCGGGTGGACGACACCTGAGTGAGGATTAGTACAATGTCCTTGGTCCACTCTACAGTGATCAGGCCTCTACTCTTGCCTGTTGCTATAATGTAAATAAGGGGAAACTGTGGAGAGCTGCGTGTAGCTGTGCCTTAAAGATGGCGCTGGCTTCCACCCTCCGCCTTCCCAATGGTGAGTGCTCTCAGTGATAAACAACTCCATATTTGGCTAAGACTAAGAATCTGGCTTGCTTCCGTGTACCTGGGCCTATCAGTAATGCCCACATGGTGTACTAGGGTTGGCTGCCCAGAGGCTATTTAGGCCACAAGTGGGTTTCCCTGGGGTCGTCAGAAGTCAGAAATCAAGGTTCCTGAATAAACTGCTGAAAGAAGAGCCTGGTGTTGCGTCTTCCTTGCTGGTCAAGGTGGTCGTGACAAGAGGTCTGTGGTTAAAAGTTAATGTTATCTTATTTTGAATGTCATGGCTTGCTCTCCTAAGGGGCCACTCACCATCTGCATGACAGGATTCCATCAACATGGTTTTCAGCCTCCACTTTGATCAACTTGTACACTATGTGATGGTGGAGTGTGGAAGGCAGAAATTATTTCCAGGTAAATTCAACAGGTACATTGACCCCCCTGGCCCAAAGTGGGGCAGCCTGTGCTTCTAACCACAGAGATATGCTTTCTTCCCTGGGAAAGCATTTCTGAGCAGACAGTGGAGCCTGAGAATAAAAGGACAGAATAAAGCAGTGAAGGGCAGTGGATAATGGAGTACTCCAGTGCCAACTAAGGGGAGACATACAGATGGCACTCTTAAGGGGAACACCAGACTGTAGCCATTCCCACTCCTCAGAGAGACAGACAGCTCAGTAATCCACACGCACAGACTGCTCTCAGCAAAGGATCCCTAAGCTTAAAGCCGGCACAGCTGGGTCTCTCTTTAGCAAATGGGGTTTTTGTTTTTGTGTTTGAACCCTTTTGCTATCTATCTGCATATATATAACATCCAGGATGTGTGTGTGGCTGTGAGGTGCCAAAGCTGGGTCAACATGGCTGCAGGACAAGATATGATCAACTTGTCAGGACTACAGATGGTAAGGACATCTTCAGGAAAAAGTCCCCAGTTGTCCTTTAAGTCTTACATCAGGATGCCATCCTTGCCAGCTGGTTCTCCCAGCTTGCCTTCCTGCTGGCTCTCTGGCATATTGTTATTCTCCTTTCCTGGAGAATCTTTGCCCAGTAAACTTCTAAGTGACCACCCACAACCTGCTCTGAGAAAGCCAAGGGAAATCTGAGTGAGGGGAACCACAGTCTGGAGCATAGGCAATGCATATCACCCAGTGCTTGGGACCACAAATGTCTCCTCTCTCTCTCTTTCTCCCTCCCTCCTCTCCCCTCCCCTCCTACCTGCCTCTACCTCTTCCTCTTCTCTCTCTCTTTGGATGGGACCCAAGCCTACTAGTTTATATATGCCCTGTACATATGTACACTAAAGGCATATATATGTATAGATGAATGTATATTTATGTTTAATGTATCTATGTTTTGACTATGACCTTTCATATGAGGTCAGATGTGGAATGCCCCTTTTGTGGTTGCATGTTGACATTAAGAATGTTTTTGAGCTAGTAGCACAGATCTGTCTGTAAACCTAAGATTTGGGAGGCAGAGGAAGAAGCAGCCCTGAATTCCAGGCCACGCTGTGTTACATAGTGAGATACAGCCCAGTCTAAGTTATATAGAAAAACGGTTTAAATTTTGGAGTGCCTGGACTTTGAATTTTCAGATTAGAGATATCCAACACATATGTTTCTAACCATTATTGTTACTATGCTTTAATGCACAATATTTACTCAAATAACTGGTTTCCAGCCTTGATTATTCTTGTTGGGAGTGTTAGCTTCACTCAACACATTAAACAAAGCAATGGGGGTTTTACATGCACTAGGTAAGAAAATTTCCCCACCTACTAGTAACTATGTTTGCTATTTTCCTTAAACCCCAGCCCCTTACTTCTGTAAAAGATACATGTTCTTCATGTTTTGTGGCCACTTTAACCTTTACTTTTTTTTTTTAAATTGGGAATCTAGGGGAGCAAAGCCCTTTAGATATTATGAATATGAGACTTATTTAGGCATTTATCTTTACTAACATATATAGTTTTGGCCAAATATAAAATTTAGGAAAGTTGATTAATTTTCTGAGCCTTTTGAAGGTGCTAGTTCACTGTCTCCTGGACATGACAAGCAAGTCCCAGGTGCCATTATCTCGTGTGTTTGTTCTGGATAGTTTTTTTTAATACTTCACCAAAGATATGTCTATCTTCTTTCCTATTTACATATTCTTACTATGTGTTTGGAGAAAACATATCTTCAAAGTATTAACCTATTTATCATAACTAGACATGAGGAAATTATAAATAAATATGGCAGATAAGAATCTACCCTTATCTCACAGGCAAAATTTCTAACGCACTCCATCAAACATATCACTGCACTTTTACTCAATATCATACGCCATCTCATCCTCCCCCTAGCAAATTCTATTGGCTAACACTGTTATATCTTAGTTAAAGGTAATCTTATTTCACAAGTCAGTCACTTGTCATCATGGTTCTCTGGATGTGCCAAATAAGAAAATAGTTTGAGGGGCTGGAGAGATGGCTCAGTGGTTAAGAGCACTGTCTGCTCTTCCAGAGGACCCGGGTTCGATTCCCAGCACCCACATGGCAGCTCACAACTGTCTGTAGTTCCAGTTCCAGGCAAACACCAAGGCAAATAAATAAATAAAGTTTTTTTTTTAAAAAAAAAAAAAAGAAAATAGTTTGAAAACATTTCACCTTTCACAGCACAGGGCTCTGGAGAAGCAGCTGTCTGAGGCAAAGCAACAAAATCATTGGTCACAAGTCCTGAGATCCATCCAGTTTTGTCTGGTCACCACACTCCAGCCCACCCTGGATTGACATTTGCACTTTTTGAAATGTCAGTGCCTCTTTTCCTCTTCCTTCTGGCTCATCTTGTGCTTGCCAGAGACAAATGATTCCCCTGGCTTCTTCCTGACAGATTTATCATGACCACAATAACTTTATTCATTTATTCTAAGATAAAGAATTGTATTCTTGTATACCAACAAAGGGGGTGGGGATACATGGCAAATCAATTCCATGTGTGTAGAGTGTAGATGCTGTCTGAACTGCCTGGGGAGGAGCTGAGAATACTGCTTGCAGAAAATGTGTATCTTCCTGCCTGTGTCTTCGCAAACAATAGTTTCTAACTGATATGAGTAGGGTCTTTTATTGCTCCTAATTTTGTTAGGAAAAAATGTTCTACTTTAAAAGTATTATTGAGACTTCATTATATAAATGTAGGTGCTTGAATGTGCTAATTTGTAATGAGGAGAAAGCTGATAGATTGAAAGATATCGAGAGTAAATTGTATCAGAAATCCTAGAAGGTTTGACATGTACATAAGACACAACGGAACTGGAGGAAAGGCAAGAACCTGGGAAAACCAGAGACATCTGCTGAACTAGGGATGATGTGTGGGCCATCTGACCAAGATGTAGAGATGCCGGACCATAATCAGAGACAGGAAGCTGTCATAATAGATGGAAACCCTGGGTGTGGGTCAATGGGATCGCCATCAGTTTTAGAAACTCAGAAATCTAATCAATTCAACCAATACTACCAAGAAACCTTGCAAAGAGAAATTTCTGTCTAGTGCAATTTTCCAAGTTACCACTAGAGGGCATTCCTGCCCAGTGAAAACAAAAGTCTGACCATACACTTGCTTAATACACCAGATTAAGAATTAATCTAGGCAGTGAAATCATTAATAAGTTTTATTTCTTTCTAACTTTATACATTTTACATTATAAAAACAACTAACATATTACTTGCTTGATTAATACTCTATCATCATCTAATCAATAAATAGAATGACAATCTGAGTAGATACTACTCCAAAAAAGACTCAAATGACCAGTAAATACTTCAAAATGTTTAAAGTTCCAAAATCCTTAGACAGCAGGAAATGCAGCACCAAACCTGATACCCTATTTCACCTTAATTAAAGGGGCTATCACCAGGAAATCAAATGCTGGGGATGGGATGGGGGAAGATAGGACCTCTTATACCATGCTTGTGGGAGTGTGAACTGAAGCCATTCTAGAGTCAATATAAATGTTACTCAAAATGTTGAAATTAGAAAAAAAAATATAACCAAGCTCTGTGGCTCCTAGATCCATAACTGAAGGATTCTGGGCCTACATACCTCAGAGATAGTTGTACATCCATATTTGTTACTACAGTGTCTACAATAGCTGAGAAATAAAACCATCCCAGATGCCCATCAAACAGATGAACACATAAGGAAAAGGTGGTGTGCATAAACAATGGAATTTTATCAGCTGCAAGAAAAAAGTTGAATCATGACATTTAGAGAGTGGAGTCAACAGCTGGAGATGGTTATGCAACAAAAATGATCCAAACTCAGCAAGAGAGCCACCATGTTTCCTCTGGTATTTTGAACACTGGTGTATGTGCCTGTGTGCATGCCCTTCTGGGGAGAGAAGTGAGAGTAATCGAATAAGGAAGTGGTTCTCAATCTTCCCAATGCTGTGATGACCCTTTAATACAGTTCCTCATGTTGTGGAAACCCCCAGTCATAAAATTACTTTGTTGCTACTTCATAATTGTTACTTGGGGCTCTTATGAACTATACTGTAAATATCTAATATGCAGAATATCTGATATGTGACTCTGTGAAAGGGCTGTTTGACTCCCAAAGGGGTCAGGACCCAGAGGTTGAGAACCATTGGAATAAGGGCCCATGACCGTGAAAAGCTGTTTGGCAGCAGGGGCAGAGGGGGCTGGGGACTGAAGCAGGGACAGGGCAATAAGGATGGAGTATGGCATGCATGTGTGAAAGTATCAGAGGAACCCATGACCCTACGGTATTTAGACAATTTTAAGTTATTTTTAAAAGATTTGCCCTATAGCCTCCTATTTGATGGGACAGATAAAAGAGTGTATAATGTGCATATAGATGGAATGTGACAAAGTATTAATTTTTTATTATCTCCATAGAAGAAATGTTTGTCTTCTTAGCACTAATCTTTCAGTTTCCCTGTAGGGTTGAATTTTCGTAATAAAAACTTGAAAAATACTTCAAATATAAAACTGAAAAAAGTTGGGTGAATAGAATAATATTCATATCCTTTGATTCAAAGATAATTTCTACCTTAGTAATAGCTTGAACAACCATACTGACCCTTGGACAGTAATGAGTAAACGTTTGGAAATTCTTATCCTCTAAATATTTGTTTAAGCATTCCATTCTGGCTACGAACACGTCTCCATTTCACGGACAGAACACAGCTGCCAAGAGTTCCTACCAGCAACTGTCTTGACTCATCAACTTCCTTCAAACTTTACAACTAAAAATGATCATTTCTTTTGCTTCTCGTGGGTTAGAAATTGAAGAAGGACTTAGCCAAGTCATACCTGCTTCACACCAGGTTGTAGTTATATGTCGGCCTGGGCTTGGGGTTTCTAAAGGCTTCACAGGACTGGATACTGAAGACGGCTCACTCATGGATGTTGCTGCCTGCCAGCCATCCCATCTGGCCTCTGTAGTGAGATGCTCTCAGGGAGTGAGAATCTTACCTCGTAGCTTACAGCAAACCAAGAATACACATAAGCTTTGTTCTTGTGTATTTCCCTCCAGAAGCCCTTTGTAAAAGACTTGGTCCTAGGCTGGTGTCTGGGCAGTGATATGAAGGGGGTGGTGTTCCTCAGAGTTGTAGGACCCAGGACTGTCTGTCTGCTTTCTAGCTGGAGATATAAGCACTCCCACTGACATGAATTCTGCTAACCAGCCAGCAGAGTGGCCCATCTTAGACTCTCCAAATCATGAGCCAAAATAAACCTCTACTTCATAGACCATCTGTGTCTACTATTTTGATATGGTGACATAAGGGGACTAAAGTACCTTCAATAACCTAACTTTGCACATATTCAGCCTGACTTGTGTAGCAGCTTCATGCAGGATGGCAGCAGCTGTTCCCACAATGTGAACTAACTGGTGTTTTCCTCTGTAAAGGTATGGAGGGTCTTGGTGAGTTTTCAGCACGTACCCGAGTCTGAGTTCTTCCTTTTTGTTAAATAGAAACCTTGAAATATAATTACATTACCAAGAGGCACTTGGCCAAAAATACCATATACTCATGAACACTGCCTGCCTGTTGACTGCCCTACCCTGCCTATGCCTATGCTAAGAGTTTTAGCTGAACTTATTGTGATCAAGCTGAGGCTCCATTTCCCACTTTACCTGCAACTAAGAGCACAAATAGACTGTGTGCGCATGTGTCTGTGGGAATGATGTGGGCAGGCGCTGGTGTCTGTCTGTCTGTCTGTGGAGAACTGATGGCCTTTCCTTCCCCTTTACTCTTTCCTGATGCCTAGACTCATCTTGAATGGTGAGAGCCTAGAACAATATGTGGAACCCAACAGTATGTGTTGAAGATGGTTCCTTTGCTCATCTGCATGTGCCTATCAGGCAGCATTTCTGTATATGTGTATGGTCTTTAAAAATACTATTCTTAGCTAGGTGGTGGTCACACACACCTTTAATCCCTGCACTCAAGAGGCAGAGGCAGGTGGATCTCTGAGCTTGAAGTCAGCCTGGTCTACAGAGAGAGTTCCAGGGCAGCCAGGGATACTCAGAGAAACTCTGTTTTGAAAACGAACAAAATAAGGTAAAACATAAAAATATCACTCCTTTGTGACCCTAGGAAGGCCTCACCATGATAGGACAGTTCTCATGGAATCCAGTAAGACTTTCAGAAAGCTTAATTTTGTCATTCTCCAAGTCAGGATACTTAATGCATTTCCATAACACCCTGGCTTCCCTTCCTTCTCTAAGACCCCTCCACCAGTGTTCCTGGTCTTATCTTGCAGATGTTACAGCAGACAGCTTTCCACACCTCACTCCCTTTTCCCTTAGTAACAGGAATTCTAGTTTGACTACGAATCAGTTTAGCTGGCAAATTACTTACTGTCTCCTTTGCCGAGAGCACATCTGTATGTTCTGTTGTGGCCATGGACCTATGATGGCGCACTAACTGCAGGTTCCCAGAAATAGAAGATGGCCTTCCTTCAGCCTGCCCTCCTCTCTTCCAGCCTAACCTGAAGAATGGCTGAACTCTGGTAGTCAAGGAGAGACACCTAGAATGGAAGCCTCATACTAAGAAGGGTGAGACCAACATGTAAGGGTCTGAGTCCCTGATGATGTCAGGAGCCACCAAGCCAGCCCTACATACCTACCTGTCTTTTTAAAATGATTTAGTTGTTGTGTCTGTGCTCGAGTGTGTGTCTTACGTGCCACATGAATACAGATGCCCCATCAGAGGTCAGATCCCCTGAACTGGAGCTACCAGTGACAGGAAGCTTCCTGCAGCAGGTGCCAGGAACTGAAGTCGGCTCCTTTGCATGTGCAATATACACTCCTAACTGACCAGCCATCCCACCAGAATCTAGCTCTAGTTTTTTTAGATCCCAATTTCCTGTTGTATGCAGCTATCTCTTGTTCTGAGTTACTTACACTTTTATTAGGGAGACAGATTTCAAATGAGTGAAGGGGGGCAGTGAGGCAGAGCACACCCACTTCAGTACCATGTGGTCGCCATGCACACGGCCTCTCACACGGCCATCTCAGCCTCCTTTAGACTCATGTGAAGGTGTGTGGGCCTAAAAGTGGGAGGGACCAAGTGAGCATTGGGAAAGGAAAGCAAGAGACAGGTTTCCACGGGACTGTTTTCATGTTGCTCCCACACATTAATTCACCTTCAGAACCTTCCGGAGGGTACTTACTGTCCTGACCTCATGGGACAAAGGTCTGGAGTAAGACCTACAGACAGTGGGCCCAGTGTAGTGCTCAGCTTTGGCCCATCACCTGAAAAATCTGTGCCATTATGCTTGGTCTCCCAGCCTTAGGACAAGAAAATGGCACTTGATCCCTTACCTGAAAGAGCCTCTAACCTCTGCTTCCAAACATAAACTACCTGTGATTTGTCCAGGGTAGCCAAATGTGTTGGGGAGGACAGGGCCAAGGACTCCAGGAGTGGCAAAGCACCTGCCACTACAAAATTCCCACCTGAAAGCCTAAGACCCATATTTCTTTAAAATTAAGGTAACGTTGTTACATAACTTATTAGTTGCATAAACTTATATAAGCCAAGTATTTGCAGATCTTTATGAACTTGTTGATAAATAAATGTTCTTATTTGTGTGAAGAAGTCTGGTAGGATCTTGCACCACAATATAAATCTGGTAAAGAAGCATGGGTATTATTGCAATCTGTTTTGACTTCCTAAAATAATTATGTAATGAAGGGAAGATGGCATTCTCAAGTAAGATTTTCAATCAAGTGCTATAATTCCTCTAACTCCCGCCCTCCTGGTCTTCCCTAAGAGGTCAGCTCTCCTGACAACACCCGCCCCCCCCACACAAGGGATCAGATGGAAAGTCTATTGAAGACTCAGAAGCCTTGCCACAGAGACTATACCCAATACATTTGTCTACACTTCAGTGACTCACTCTACAAATGAGATGTCAATGTGACCTAGATAAGAGGGCTAGGCCATACAGAAGGCCATACCCAAAGCCCGCACAGTCGGGAGTGGATGGGCATAAGGAGGAATGGCAGTGAGTGGACCAAGGGCTTTTAAGGGACAAAAGCAGAACCATAGGAAAGTACCGTGCAGAGGTGACCTCAGACTGTGGAATCTCTAAACAGAAAGTTAACAAAACTCTACATTTAACACCACGGTGTTTTCCAGTTGACACACCTACTTGTTCTCCATGAGAGCATCAGGGTTCCTAGTCAACTATGTACACACAAACCTCAGAGGTGCCTTGACAAGTAGGAAATAAGAAAGTAAATAGAGTATGAAGAGACTTGAAAAAGGTAATCCTCAGCTCAAGGAAAACCCAAAAAGCCAAGCTGTTTTTAGGTATCTGTACAGCTTTAGTGGTCCTCAAGTCATCTCTTTGCCCTCTGTGTTCTGTATTTCCTGAACTCAGTCTAACACACCCACGGTCCAGGTCAGGAGGCCACTGGCTGCTCATTCTGGAAGTCTAGTATTAAATGAGGCTGTGGAGGGGAGCTAAAAGAAGGCACTAAGCAATAGAAGGGCCTAGAATCTCAGTTGTTTACAATAGCATACATTCCTTTCGCTCCTGGCTCGGCCCTATCGACCCCTGACCAAGTTCACTCCTACTGTGGCTGTCTGTCTATTGGTCAAGGAGCAGCATCAAAATACTGGCAGTACTTGGAACAAAGCTTTTGGCCAGCGACTGCTAAATACATTAAGTGCTGAGAACACAAAGTCCGGACAAACCACTCCCAACTCAATGGTCAGGGATGATGTGTCTCTTCATCCAGTCGTGTGTCTGTGGCTACAAACAACAGACTATCTTCTTCGAAAAGCAAAGTTAATGTTAAATAATCCATCTAAGAGCATTAAGGGGAGACACAACCAAGGCCACGATGTAGAAGTTGAAGGCAGTGAAAGGGATCCCATTGTATTAGTCTGCACTCCTGAGCCCAAAGCAAGGTCACTAACACTTCTCCCCAGTGATCTCTACCACTCCTGGCCAGATCCAAACTTGACTGTCACATATTCTGACCCAGGGTTTTCAAAAGCCATTTTGTTTTTTCTTTTTTTTAAAAAAAAAAAAAAAAAAAAAAAATGGGGCTGGGGAGGTAGCTCAGCTAATAAACTAGTTACTGCACAAGAGGGCCAGAGCTCAACTCCCAGAACCCATATAAAAAGGCCGGTTGTGGTAGTACTGATGAGGTGCACTGGTGGATCCCTGGGGCTCACTGCCAACCACCCTAGCATAACTGGGTAAGACGTTTGCTAGTGAGACACCCGATCTCAAAAAGTAGCATGGACAGTATTCTGAGGAATGACATGAGCTTGACCTTTGGATTGTACACATGTACCTGCAACACATGAACATGCATACACCCCCCCACACACACACACCCCACACACCTGGGAACAGAGAGTCTCAGAGTGTGCTGCTCGTAATATGGGTGAAGTTTCAGTAAATACAGGGTGGAGCACATGTGCTCTGGCTGTCAGTATAAATGGTCTGAGGTCACAAGAGTCAGGTGCCTGCCTCTGTCCACTGCAAACCTTGGATTCATGGGCAGCTTGCTGAGGTGCTCAGTGCTGAGTGAGCAAAGGGTTTTTGGCACAAATCAGTCCCTATAAGGGTTTAGATGGCAAGTTTTTTGCAGACCACTCCCAGACCCACCTTTTAACCAAGGAGCCCATGATTAGCAGCAGGCACACAGCCTGGCCCATCTGACTTTCCTGGCCTCCCCTAGTCCCAGCCATCTGAATTTTCTCAGTTTCTTTCCACTTGCTCTCTGCCCATCTAGCTCTTGCCTAGACTTTAGTCTCCTTTGTTCCCCTCCCCCACCCCACTTTTTACCTCCTTTCCTAGGACACAGACACAAATTTTTCAGACAATTTAGCCTTTATTTTTGAAAATAATTCTGTAGATTCCATTTTCTTCCATGAAACTGAGGTCAGGCAACAAACAAAACCACACAACTTTCTCTCCAACTGCTACCTGTGTCCTGGCCTGGAAGATGTGAGAATGCTCAGGAAGGTAGACCAGCAGCTAGTTCAGGGCCAGAGATGTCCCGCTCTCAGCGACTGGTGTACTTTGCTCTGAGCCAGCCACCAGGAGCCAGCCCTCAGAGAGGAGCCTCTACACCAAGCCCAAGAGGGGTGCCCAAGGCACCCAAGGGCTTTCCTCCGGACACCTTTCCTGACAACTGGCTCTAACCCAGAAGTCTTGCTTTCTCCATGCACTTCCATCTCACCACAAACTGCTATGCTGCAGGAAAAGAAGAGCACTGGGAGTCAGCAAGAAGAGAAGAGAAGCCGGGAGGCAGTGACCTCCCTCCGGCTCCCCAACAACTCCAACCTGACCCCGACAGTGAAACCCCTTTGGTTAGTCTCATTTGGCCACAAACCCATTCCTTCTTCCATAACCCAAGCCCACACTGGGGGAAGGCGGAGAAAGCAGGAAGAGGTACATAAGGTAGGCGCACGTTCTGGCAGGAGCCAGGTAGGGTCGACAGACCTAGTCAAGAGAGCTGGAGTTGCCAAGCTCTCTGCAGGGCCCTTTGAGAGAACTCAGGACACCCTGGCCCCAACAAGCTCAAGCCCCCTCACACCACACAGTGGTTTTATTTTGTTGTTGTTGTTGTTCATACCCCCAAACAATAGTCCTACTGATATATGACCCCCTTAACAACAGGAGCATAATCCTCATCTTACGATCTGTGCACTAGAATGCCACTTGGGGGAGAGGACATGGAAAAAGGAAGATAGATAGACCCAAGAGAGAAACACTGACAGGATGGTCCAGCCCAGGGCCTGCAGGCCTGGCTCAGCTCATGATATGGCAAGAAGACCCAGCAGGGAAAGGCAGGTGCTGCTAATTCCAGCTGGGATCATAGCCACTCCAGGTCTCTGGGGGCGCCAGGTGGACACGCCGGCCCCGGAACTGGAAAGTGACAATGCCCCGGTAGCCAGCCCTGGGGACACCAGACTTGAGGTCATCCATGACACCCAGGGCCTTAGCAAAGGCCTTGAAGCTGTCTTTGCTAGTGTACTGTACCCTCACCTCCCCAACTTCCTTAAGGTCATTGGTCCTCACTTTCTCCACTGGGAGCAGGGGGGCGCCATAGACACGAGCAAGGAAATCCCGGTCATAGGCCTCCCGCTGCAAGTATGACAAGTCCAGCTGGGTGAAGGGCACGAACTGCTGGTTCAGCTTGATGAACTTCAGATGCTGGTCAAAGAACTGTCCATGGCTCACACCCTTGCGGCCAAAGGTCATAGTTCTTGAAATTTCTGGACGAATACAGGCCCGCCCCTTCCGTTGCTCAGGTCTGCGCATCCAGTCATCCCAGAAGGCCTTGGGCCACTTGGGCTCCAACTCTGCCCACAGCTCAGCCAACAGCAGCCAGCCAAGGCCAGGAAAAAAGTCTGTTCGGTAGAGCAGTTCAGGTTTGCTTGAGTCCACCATTTGCTCCTTGCCATTGTCATTCCAGGCAGACACACACCAAAGGGAGGGGTCTGATCTCAGCAGTGGGTAGGTGGCCTGGAAGTACTCAAAGAAGTCTGGGGCCACCTCCAGATCATCCTCCACTACCACAACTGCTGGGAACTTGAATTTGTTGAAGATCTGGCCCAGTGCCCAGCGGTAGTGCCTGGCAATCTTGTAGTAACCCTGGAACTTGCGGTGGTCTGGCTGCACAGCAATGTTACTCAGGTCTGGCTGACGGATGTGTGTGACAGCACTGCCGTAGGAAGCAATGACCTGTGCTGTCTCCTCGTGCCCACAATCCTGACTCACAATGATAGGGAAACGCTCGGCTGAGGGCCGATAGTGCAACAACTTATCCAAGCAGCGACGGACAGTGCTGCGGTCACAGGCAATGACCAGGATGGGGATCACAGCTGGTGAGGGGGTTGCAGGCACACGGGGCCAGGCTGGAGGGGCCACAGTGGGTACTTTCCACCTCTGTCTCCACAAAGCATGATGATCCCTGATTTGCTGCAATAGTCCCCTCTGGCGCTCCAACTCCACCTCAGCGTCCTCAGCCAGTCGAATTACCTCACGGGTGAGGATGGCAGGGTCGTCATCAAGAGCACTGTCTGAGGGTGGTCTGCCAGGTGCTGGGCGTGTCCAGAAGAAGAGGAGCAGCAAGGCATTCCAGCCCACAAAGATGACAGCACCCCAAAGCACAAGCCCTGCAGACTGCTTCTTCAGCATCCTGGCCCCCACAGGGGAGGGCAAGCAAGGGGAGGGCTCAAGGCTGCCTTGGGCTTGCCTGGCTCACTTCCCCAGTCTAAGGGTTTATTCTTCTGGGCTCACACTAGAAAGAAGCCATGTACCTACAGGGAGAAGAGAAAACACCAACTATTACTGTGAGTCTGTACGATTCCACAGGCCTCAGGGGGAGATGGGCAGGTGAGGCATTAAAGGGAAAGGGAAGCAGGAAAGTTGACTGCAGGATTAGACCAACATGCTCTGTCTACCACTCCAAATGAGCTAACGGGCCCTCAAAATGACACAGAGAATGATGCTAGTGGAACAGAACCTACAACACTCATGTTTATGGAAACACTACCCACAGTATCCAAGTTATGAAATCAGTCTTAGTTTGGTGACAGATACACAAAATATGGCATAGCTATACAATGGAGCATTACTCAGTCAGAAAAAAACACAATCCTTCCAATAGTATTGAAGGTAATCTTATTCATCAAAAGCCAGACGTGAAAAAACTGTGGTAATAAATAACAACAAAACAATAACTTAAAAATAGAAGAGGGGCTGGGTGGTGGAGCATGCCTTAATTCCAGCACTTGGGAGGTCTCTGAGTCTGAGGCCAGTCTGGTCTATAAATCGAGTTCCAGAATAGTCATGGCTACATAGAGAGAAACCCTGTCTGGAAAAGCAAAACAGAAAGAAAGAAAATAGAGGGATATTGGGAAGGGAATGGAGACTGAGCCAAGAAGGAATGAGAAGGAGGAGAAGAGCAGAGTGGGAGAGAGGGTAGAGACAACCAGAGCAAGACATAGGCATCTATCTGCACAACAGTAATTACAACACTCTTCAAAGTCATGCTGCCCACAATCTCCATGGTTACTAGTTAGCCAACTGACAAGTAAAACAACCAAAGACTGAGTAAAACTGTTCACTGATGCTGTGAGGGTTTATAGAAACACAGTCACACAGTAATCAATGGAAAAAACAACTAACATACAATGGCCTTCACATCCACAAATAATAACTAGAAGAAGTAATGGAGATAATCATATGCAAAATCCATGAAAATAAATACTTAAAAATAAACTTAAGCATTCAAAAGCCTATATAAAACAAAATTACAATTCCTGAAAAACAAAATACTTCAACATTCCTTTTCTTGGTAACCACACTCAACCTTATCAAAAATCTAAATAAAAATGCTTTTGTATGAAGCTACAAAAAATGTCACTAAGGGTCTCATGAAGAAGCAAACAAACAAGAATATTTGCAAAACTGAGTGGTGATGAGGGACTTGTTCAATGAGATATCAAAATAATAACTAGTAAAGGTCTGTAATTAGACTGTGTTATAAATAACAATCCAATGGAATAAAACAAGATTATACAAAAATTTGAAAAAACACAGATGCAAAAAAAACACAAAAACCCAAAATCAAAACCAAAACCAAACCAAAACTAAGTATAGAAAACATGGGTGCCGAGAAAGGCTTTCTAAAGGCTTTCTAAGTCTACAAACATTTAGAGTGGCTAGACGGCTCCTAGGAAAACCTCTCTCAGGCTCCTGGTTCCTTCCTGCCCTCTTCCCCAGCCCCACTTCCTTATGAACTCTTCCCCAACACTTGCTTGGTTGGCCAAGAAGAGTGCAATTCCCCTTCTGAAGCCCTATCTGCCTCTCCACAGAGATTCATCAAGATTCCCCGTGTCATTTCCCCACATATTCTCCAGGGCAGGATATTCAGCTATGTCTGGATGTTAGTAGTGTGTGAACACACACTGACAAGTAGTGATGTACCTCTAGAGCAGTTACCATGGCAGAGGTATGATCCAACTCAGGCCATGGCTGGCATGGCTGGCAGGAAGACTTCTCCAGGGAACACCACTCTGAGTCCTTCCAGGCAAATATATCCAAACAGCCAAGAAGCAATGTTTGCCATCACCCTGTGTTTTTCCACATCTCTAAGACTCAATTTTCTCACCTCTAAGATAGAAACCTTCATGGACTACCTCAGCAAATTGCTTGAAGAACTGGATGAGATAACCCATATCATACTCAGAACACTACCAGCTATGCAACAAAATAAATGCCAAGATAATCTTTCTTGATGCCTTCAGATCTTGACAGTCCACCTCCCTATCACCATTCACACCAGTGAAACCAGCAAAAAAACACAAGGATGAGATCAGCTGTATGCACTGCCAAGCTACAAACTTGAACATACAGATGTGCATGAAACCTAAAAAGTGTCTTCAGTGTGGACACTACACAATGTACAATCCATCCACTGGCATTTCTAATCTAAAATGCATGGAAAAAGTTTTCTAAACTCATTTAATAAAACCTCACAGCATCTTATTTGGTGGCATCTGATCCAATCTAATGTGAGGCTATTTCTAGTCTCCATCCCACTGGGATGTCTACTCATATTTTGCTACAGAAATTAACATAGTGGGTTATCATGCACTGTTCTTATAACAAGAGAATTTCATACAATGTATTCTGATCATATTCACACAAACACACAGTTCAAATCCACTCATAACTTCTCAGTCCTCTGTTTTACATTCCAATTTGTACCGTTTTACATTCCAATTTGTACCATACACTCATGGGTGCAGAGCCATCCAAAGGAACATGGACGACCTACCAGAAGCCACATCTTTAAGGAAAACTCATTCTTTCTCCTCCTGAAGCCAGTGCAGCTTCAACAGTTCTTCAGTTAGGGATGGAGGCTCATGAACCCCTCCCCACTCCATGCTAGATTCTAACTTCAGAAATATCTAGCCTGAGAAGCGTCAGAGATCCCCATGCACTGCCCTTCTCATTTCATGCCTTCAAACCCTTGAACCTGTTTTCTCTATATATTTGAGTGTTGTTTTTAGTCTGGAATCTCTGGTGTAGTTCTCCAGCTGACTCGATCTACCTATGGCTTCTCTCTACACAACCTTCTGATAACAAGAGAATCTTGCTATGTTAATATTAAAAAGCCATCAGAGGCTGCCACTACCCACAGGGGAAAAATTCAAATTCCTTAGTTTGACAGAAATGTGTTGTGAAATATTATTTTAAGATGTGTTACATTTATGTTGTAGAATATTTGTTTTAACAAATGCAAATGTATGTTTAATAGATGCAAATAAACATATTTGCATTTGTTTAACTCTGTGAAGCTGTGTTAATTTGCCTGTCTAAAACACCTGATTGGTCTAATAAAGACCTGAACAGCCAATAGTGAGGCAGGGGAAAGGACAGACCAGTGGCAGGTAGACAGAATAAACAGAAGGAGAAATCTGGGAAGAAAAAGGAGCCAAGAAAGAGAAGGACATCAGGGGCCACCCAGCTACACAGCAAACCTGGGAATAAGAAGTAAAAACAGGTATACAGAATAGAGAAAGATAAAAGCACAGAGTAGATGGAATAATTTAAGAAAAGCTGGCTAGAGATAAGCCAAGCTCAAGTCCAACATTCATAAGAAAGAATTTGGGAGACGGGTGACAACTCCCCCCAAGAGTAAAGAGCCCAAAGAGTGAGAATAATCAACAACAGACATGGTCTTCACAACAACTGATTTGCAACCTTCTGTAACTGCATTTCCACCATGAATGACACAGATTCCACACAATAGCCTCAGAAGACCATTTCCCTAGTAACTGTTTTAGTACACTGTTGCCTTTGCTCCTGAAATGTTACCCAGTGCTCTACCTAAAAACATTGACATTAGTTAGACCAGTAACATTCCAGGCAGACACAAACAAGCCTCTTTCTGACTATTATATCTCTGCATTCCACCCATGTTGTAACAGAATCTAAAAACATACCTTCCTTAGCTCTTCCCTCACTCCTTAGGAAAGGAAGCTCTATGTCCTCTACACCTGCTTGTACACGTGTAAAGTCTTAGAGGCTGCATGAAGGAATATTTGTGGTATTAACTAAACCAGGGACAAAGAAGATGAAAACAGCAGCAGCACTTTTCCACAGAGACTGCGACAGCCCCCTCCAGGAAGCTCTTCATTCAAAATGATGGATATTCTTGCTTCCGTAGGGGAAGGTCCACACACTCACTCTTTGACTGAGACCTATGACTGCAGAAGTAGTGTGTGAGTCCTGTATGTCATTCCTAAAGGACAGCCGGTATGATGGAGCACACCTGTAATCTCAGCCTGACTCAGAAGGCAAATTCAGGGCTAATCTGGGAGGCAAAGCAAGGTAGGACAGCCAGCCAAGGTATTTGGCCGACAAGCTCAGTGAACGTTCCAGCTGGCTACTAAAACCAACCACTAAGTACAAAAGGGAACCGGCCACATCTGACTACCTAGAAAGCCCACTAAGTCTGGAGTGATTCATTACAGCAGTAAGTACTTGGAATAATGAAAAAATGGAACTGAACATCTGATAAGCAGGGCAAGAGCTCCTCCCATCTGCTACACTGAGGTCCCCAGTCCTAATTTTAAAGACTGCTCTACCCATTTCTTACCAGTATTTTTGGCAAATAATAAGTTACTTCAAAACTTATTGGCTTAAAACTGTAATAATCATTTATTCCCCACCAAATTATCAATAACTGAAGAATTTAGAAATGGGGCAGAAGGAAGAACCTGTCTCTGCTGTATGCAGGGATCTCGAGTCAGAAGACTCAAAGGCTGCGAGCTAGACTCCTGTAGATGGTTGTTTTCTCAACACATCTGTACTCTGATGTGATGTTAACTGGGACAGTAGCTGGAGGGCCGCTGGAACACCATCACATGTGTTCTTCCCATGTGGCCCAGGCTTCTTAGGAACACAATGGCTGGGCTCCAAAGAGAAGGAGGGGCTTCAAGAAAGAAGAAGCCAGATGAAACCTTTTCTTCATGCAGCCTTGGATCACTTTCGCTTTACTCATTACCCAAGGAAAATCCTGGTCCTACCATACTTAAGAGATGAAAATGAAGCTAGAGAGCTGGCTCAGCGCTTAAGTGCACTGGCGGCTCCTCTACAGGACCCAGTTTCTATATCCAGGACCCAGATGGCAGTTTGCAACTCTCTGTGACTCCAATTCTAGGGGCTCTGATGTCCTTTAGGAGTGCCAGGCATACACTCAGGCAAAACAAGTATACACCTAAAATTTTTCAGAAAGAGGGATGAAAATGGAAAATCCTACCAATAGTGGGAAAGACAAAGTGAAATGGCAGCAACATGTGGGATGGGATTTTTATGAATAAAGCTATTCAAGAAAATACAGCTTGCCTTATTTTCCTTTTAAAAGTAAAATATCCGTCAACCCTGACCTGAGTTCTTAACATCATTGTTCATGAGATATGCCCATGAGCACATACTCAAAACTGGCTTTCATTTTCCCAGTGTTTTTAGGACTCCTTTGGTGAAATTAGCAGGTGAACCAAGTACAACATTTGCACCATAGCACTTGGTGGTATGAACTGAATCTCAGCCTGAAGACTCACTTGGATGCTGGTGGCTCGGATGGGCCAATCCCTCTGAGGCCTGCTCACATGCTTCATCTGAAGGGCTGACTAAGAGCAATCCCTCTAACACGTTTAGAGAGATGTATAAGCACAAGTTTGTCTAAAAACTGATGATTCTCCTGCCTCAGTCAGCCGAGTTCTGATATTACAAGTTTGCACTATCACATCTAGCTTCTAACATTCCTGATTCCATCCATAGTTGTCCTCTCTGCCTAAGGTCTTCCTTAAGTAACAAATAACAGCAAATAGTCAACTTCCAACCAGGAGCAGGAAAACAAATGTTATGTCTAGCCTTTAAATTAATTAAGGAGATGGAAGGAATGTTACTGACCTGTCCCCTCCTACTTCTGCCTTGCCCAGTATAAAAAGCACAGCTTAAAAAAACCCAGAGCACATAGAACACATCACAGACACTGGCGAAGTGAATTACTTTCTGGCTGTTATACTTTGCATTATGTACCCGGCTCCATAATTTCAGAGGGAAGGAAGAACTGAAAAGGAGTCAGAGTAGATATGTTAAATAATTCAAGGGTGTAGAGAGTAAGGCCTAGGAGGGAAGGGATACTGGTTATTCACTCTGAGGGAAAAGCTGAGAGAGAAACACGATGCTGGTACAGCAAAAAACACAAAAGCCCCACAGCTCAGCAACAGCAAGCCCAGTAAGCCCCTGAACCAGTAATTTAATAAGCCATTGCATCACCTCCTCATCTGTAAACAGACAAGTAGACTTGATCATCTCCAAGGCCCCTGATGTCTAGATGAGAATGACAATTCCCTAATTCCTAAGAAGAAAATGAGTTTAACCTGTTGCTCATGCCAGGTGAGTTTGAACACACTGTGGAGAGGCCTTCTGAGAAACAGAAGCAGGGATGTAATGCTGCATTGTAAGTAATCGCCATACTAAAAGATCAAATAGTAGTGACTGAAAATGAAGACCCTGGAATCACGGATGCCCTAGTTTAAATAGTATTAAAATACACAAAAGCCATTACAGTAGGAAAAGTTAACAAAAATGAAGCTTCAGCCTAAGGCCACTCTTCTATGGAGACACCAACTGGGGGGACCACAGTGCCTCTGCAGCACATTTTGTAAAATGGGGGGCTCTGTACGTCTTGGGGCCCCCTGTTCTATAAACATTAACAAAGAGGCCAGGGGAAAAAAGTTTTCTTGCTAATTTGCATATTTCAATATTGAGTCAAATTTTCTTTATGGCTGAGCAAAAACAAGCCCTAGTAACTTATGAAGCCTGGACTTGGTAAGGCTTGGAGAAAGTCCACTTTCCATTCCAGTTCCCCGCTCTCTGAGAGACCCCACTTCTCTCCGTCCGCATCCGCAGTGCCCTCCAGCAGAGTTTCACAACAGCCCCTCCCGCCCGGCGCAGCCGCCCGCCCTCCCTCGGGCAGCTGAAGGCTGGGACGGCTGGGGCTGAGCGCTCAGTTCCCACTTCCCGCGCGGGGAAGACTGCGCGCTGAGCAGCCCCAGTGGGCCCGCCACTCTCGCCGCCTCAAGAGCCCCGGCACACTGGGGGCTGAGACCCCACTCCCCTGGCCGTGCGGCCTCCTTGCCATCCTGGGACAAGCCCCAGGACTGTGGACGCCAGCCCAGCTTACCAGATCCTCCCAACTTTCCCCACCTGGAACCAGGCTAGCCCGGGACCCGCGAGACCCAGCGCTGGCGCGGCCGCGTCCCGTCTCGCCGGCCTTCCTGCGGCGCCCGCCGGGCCGTGCCAGCGGGCAACGTGGCCCTTCCCCGGGAGGGCGGGGCGGGGCGGCGCTCCCTCAGCCCCCTCTCTTGGTCCCCGCCCTGCCTGCCACGGGCGAGTCCGTGCTGGCCCCTCCTTCCCGGGCCTGCCTCTTCAGCTGACTTCCTGATCACCCGTCAAGACCTAAACAACGGGGTTTCCCGGATCCTCCAACTTCGAAAGGCACTGGCAGATGTTTGGGACCCTTTCCCTCTCCCAGTCACAACTCTCATTGATGATGCCGACCCCGTCACAACCCTAGCCTAGTCCACTTTTCTCAAGAATGACCCCTTATCCAGCCCAGCCCACGAGTCTAGCGCTTCACTGACATTGAGGGGTGCAGAACGTGGTGGAGTGTTCCCAAGTAAAGCCCCAAGTAGAGCGTTCACCAAACCCAACACGAAGAACCTGGCAACTATTCCCTGTACCTCAACCAGCGAAGCTGCAGAATATGAGCCGGAGAAAGGCAAGGGGCGAGTGCAGTGCCTGCAAGCCACAAGGACCAGGTGCCAAAAAGGAAGCTAGGGAGGAAACACCTGCTGCCCAAGGCCAGTAAGAGCCAGACTTTTCGATTCTTTTTTTTCTCTGAGGATAGGGAAACCAGCGGTAGCCTGCACACAGTGTAAAACCTAAGCCCTAAGGCGGGAAGGAATCAACCATAGGCTTTTGTAGTAACCCTAAAAGTTATTGGGGGGAGGGGGTAGCGCTGCATCTGTATTCCTTTGTATTTTAAAGTAAAAGAGAACTTGAGGGGGCGGAGCGGAGGACGCCTCAGATCCCAGGTGAACAAGCAGGACAGCTCAGCAAAGAATGCCTCTATCACAGCCTCAAGCAGTCTGAGAAGGGAAAGAAAAAATGCAAACCAGGAGCTTCAGAACCTGACTTAAGTGTCAGTGGTAGCCCTAGAGCACAATTTCTGAGGTCTGAGTCCTGTATAATAGGCTACTCGGAGCAAGCCAGATTTCACTGGCTGAGCTACTTTGGAATTGAGAGGTATCTGGGAATCCCTACTGTCCATTCACTTCTGTACCACAGCCTCACTCTCTCCCACATCCTGCTGTACCTGACCCTTCACATAAACCTGGGCTCCCACCCATCTTACACCCAAGACTAGGAGCAGGAAACCACAGGCTCCCCAGTGGGTCACTTTTCAGAGAACACTACCATTTGATTACTGGATACACTCTACCTCAGATCCTCCTACCTACAGGCTTACTGAGTTTTCAAAGCCAGATACCCAGAACTCTTAGGTATGTGTTTACTGAGTGCTTCTGTTCACTAACTTGTTCCGACATGACACCAGGAATTATGTAGAAAGTAGGAGGTGTCTTGTAGAGGGTGTCTTAAAGCTTCTCTAAGCAGGTGAGAAGTTAAAATTGTAAGGAATCACTAGGCACAGTCACCCTCCCCTCCAAGCCTGTTCTCTTAACCTCTCTGTACACTCTCCCAGGATCTCTGCAGAGTATATCATCACCCCCATTCTACAAAGTCTGAGGCTTTGGGTAAGTGTTAATTTTGTTAAGTCATAAGCCACAGTTAGATTTTAGATTTAGGCATTCCAGCTTCCAAACCTGGCACCCACGAGTCCTTGAGAACTGCTGAAATAGTTCAGTGCTCATGTGACAGGAACACAGTGGGGCAGCAGAGAAATCTTGATAGCAGCAGTTGGAATCCTGCCCTGAAGTAGAGGAAAGGGCTGACACATCAGTGAAGTGGACTGTGTGTGGATGTGGTATGTGTATGTCCGCCATTTCCAGTTTAGCTGACTGCACAGACTGTGACAGGAAACGGAAGCCCATGCATGTGCCAAGAGAATGCCACTCTTTTCTACACTTTGGTTCTCTTTTTACTTCCCATGAAAAGGAATTAAGGGGACTTAAAGCCCTCACACTTAGTACCAAATCACGAAGAAAAATGACCAAGTGTAACTTCCCTAGAAGTGTAAAAAGTTGGAAAACTGGTCCATAGATCCAAAATATAAGGAGCTCAAATAAGCATCCTGGATAAAATACATACATAAATAATGGATACTAAAGAACAGGACGTCTGAGCAGCCTGGGCCTTCTAAGGCAGTTAGACAGGAAACAGGTCAGGGGAACACAACTCCCGACCAAGTTCTTTGCAGTTCTTTGTTTAAATTCCAAGATGATCCCCAACACAAGAAGACTACCTCAGAAGAAAGATACAACACAACACTGGACTGGGATGGGAGAGTTTAAAACAGGAATGATAGACAGCATTTGGTATATACGGCCTCAGTACTGAGGCCTCAGGCTCCAGAGATGACATCGGGGAAGAACTGAAGAAAGCGGAGCTGGGTGTCTAGACTCGGGATGAGCCTGAATCAGATTATGTGCAAGTGGAAAAACAGGAAGATCCAGTCGAGGGATAACAGAGAATTAAAAGGCAATACGTGTGCCTGCCTACTCTACTATCACCAAAAGAGAACTAACGAGGAAAGTAAAAACTATTCCAGGAAACTGACTATGAAAACCACAGCCTAGGGGCTGGAGAGATGGCTCAGCGGTTAAGAACACCGTCTGCTCTTCCAGAGGACCCGGGTTCGATTCCCAGCACCCACATGGCAGCTAACAATAAAGTTTTTTTTTTTTAAAAAAAAAAAAGAAAACCACAGACAGCCTAGAGAGCCCAGAGGGTTTGAAGTTTGGAAAGGATTCATGCTCTGAATGTGACAGATCTTTTTAAAACCGTAAGAGGAAGCAAAACCAAAGTGTTAAACTTGTGTTTTAGTTTCCTTCATCACTCCTCCAAACACACAGCGATGCAAACCACTGAGCAATGCCTATGAAATCTTTCCATTGGCCACCTCCAATTCCTTTTAGAACAAAGGAAGGCCTAAATAAATTCGGTTGAAAATCCCCAAACAATGTGTGATTAAATTTATCACTAGTTCTGGCTAACAGCCTGACACATTTGAGTGTGGTAGGCTGACCATTTGCTGGCCCCATGAAAAAGCTTGAGACAAATGTCTGGCAAAAGAACCAGCGGAGGATGGAGAGCTAGTGTTCTGGCAGGTGAAAGACTCTAGCTCACACTAAAGAGGAACTGACTTACCAGGAAAGCTGTCAGGGCACTGAGTTTCTCTCCCTGGAGAACCTAGGCAGTCCTTGTTGGGTCCGATGCTAAAAGGCAACTCAGCACTCAACTGCTGTCCACATATGCCACACCCCTTATGTGAGCTCTTCCTGCTCAGGGCTTCTGTAGCTCCTCCTCAAACTAGGGAAACAAGCCCCACACTCTTCCTTAGATTTAACAGCCTGGACACTTTGAATGACATGAGCACTAGGCAATGCAATGCAACTCTGCAGTACTTTGAGAGCTATAGGCACACAGGCCAGTAGGAACTCAACATAGGATAAGGAAAGTTCTAGAACACATCATGCCCTACAGGTGGGTCAGTAGGCATCTTGGGATCACACAGCCAGCCATAAAGAGAACACTGTGATCCCATGCATAAGCAAAGACTGAGGACTTGGGGAAGGTGACAACACACGGACCCTGAGACTCATACAGCAGCCTGGCCTCTAAGGGGACATGACAAGCTTCAGATGAGAAAAAAACAGCTCAGAGCAGGAAGACCTACTCAGACTACACTGTCCAGCCTTCAGGCCCCCGAAGAAAGACAGGGACTCCTATGACAAGAAGGAATAATCATTGTTTTCAGTGACTGTGAGGTCCCTCTGCAACTGACTTAGAGACTTCATGTTCCTAGCCCTTGCCACCACATGCTGCTGTCTCAAATTCACACACTGTGCATCCCTTGCTTTTTGCTGTTTATCATCACTAGGAAACACAAGCACCTTGGTGTAAAGTTTCAAAGAAGGAGCAGGAGGGTGTGAAGACAACAAAGAACAAACTTGCTTGGAATATGAACAACTTGAAAAAAATAAAAGCCCAAGAGATGTCAGTTTGGAAACACCTGGCACCTCAAAGAACAGACAAAGACATGACAGAGGAGTGAAGGCCTAGCACCCACTCCAAGAAATTGGGTTCAGTCTTCTCACTGGCTTGGAGACTTAAAATTTCCCTCTACCCTCAAGAGAAGGGCACTGCAAAGCTGAGTAGAGAGCCATTGGAGCCAATGCAGTATTTGACAGACACTTTATTTAAGTTTTTCTAAAACTGTCCACCTTTTATATAACATGAAGAAACAAATGCCAGACCAAGCCTTTAATTAAGATGTCTGCTATGGCCGCTGGGCAGTGGTGGTGCACACCTTCAATCCCAGTGCTTGAAAGGCAGGGGCAGGCAGATCTCTGTGAGTTCAAGGCCAACATGGTCTACTGAGCCAGTTCTAGGATAGCCAGGGCTAACACAGAGAACCCCTGTCTTGAAAAACCAAACAGAGAGCTGAAGCTCTAGCATGTGTGTTCGTTCATTCAATAAAAGAACAGAACTGCCATCCAGAGCCTTCCTATGTGTTACAACAAACAAGAAACCAAATAAAGTGTGTGCTGCTGTTTTAGATGCACAAGGCCCAGGTGCTTTTCAAAATGCAAAATTATTCCATTGTGTTCCTATTATCAGTCTGAGTGATATCTTCTAGTGTGAAGAGAAGAGGACGGAAGGTGATTGATATATCTCAGGTTGCACATTGACCAGGAAGTCTGAACTAGACCAGAAATTTTACTATTCCCCAAACTCAAGCTCTGTTTCTGTTCTTTCCATGAGATTTAATGACCTAAGCTCCCTTACTGGGGAAGAAGGAAAAGAGGCAATTTAGGAAGTTATCTAACCATTTCCTATCCTCCAGCCCCGCTCCCCATCCTTCCCTTTAAGTCTTATTCCCAAAACTGAGCAGTCTGCCTCTTCAAGGGTAATCCATTTCGTTTTTAGTCTAGACTGGTCTGAAATCCTATTATCTCACTAGTGGAAAGGCCTTTAAAGGTAACTAATCCGTCAGCCCTGCAGAAGCCCAATTGCCTTGCATGCTCTCCTTGACCTAACCTCACCTACCTAAGCTCACAATTGCAAGTACTTACAATCCTTTACCAGTTATCTGCTGTAGCCTCAATAAGGAACAAACAGGATAGGAACAAACCTGCCCCTTGAAAGACTGAAGTGGAGGTGATGCTTCCTGTGTACCATCAGTAAAAGGGATCTTTCTCATTAGGACACAGGAGGTGCCCTGACTTCAGACATGGCAGCATTCCCAGACTGTTCCCATTCACATATCCTGCACAGCAACAGCAAGGCACTAAGTGAGAAAGGAAAAAGAAACCTTACCTTTCTTTTCTTCTCTCAGTTGCTCCCGTGAAAATCATCAAGCTTCCCACTTAACACTCCATTTCCAAAACTAAGAATCAGATCCACCAAAGCACAGCTTCTCTCCACTTATCCAGGGCCAAAGTCCATGGCCGGTTGGACCCTGACAGGGAGGAGTCTGGGGGGGAAGGGGTGTGTCCAGGCCCCTCCCCCCCCACTGCTGACTTCAGTGTCCCTCCCAGGCGTCTATTGCATCCCTTCATCCAGCTGGCTTGTGAAGCTCAGAGGCTGTTGGTAGACAGATTCCAGGTATTATGCCATCTCTTGTTCAAGCAAGAGAAATCATCCAGTGGTCCACCTGTGTTCTCAGAAGAACAGGGGTGCTCAGAAGAAACAGGCTTTAACATCGACATGGCCCAGGAGGCTGATTTCTGTGTGAACCTGTAGAACATTTAAACAGTATGTATGCCCACACGGATTTCTGTAACATCCATATTTACTAAAGTCATTTGGCATGTTCAACAAACTCTGTTCCTTAACTACCCCACATAATTTGTATAGAAAGCACATACTTCATGCACGTTATCCCCATTATTTTGAACATACGTGTATGTGTACTTGTGTTATACCTATTCTCAGTACAGAAATGTAACGAAAAGTCCTGTCTTCTAAAATACACAAAAAATAAGGTCCCACTCTCTAAAACACCACCTACTAATCCTATCTCTCAAGCTTCTCCGAATGTTGTGTTTTAATCTCCTCCCTCCTGTTAATTAGACTAAATCCTACCCAAATCTAGAGGCTTGCACCTTCCACAGGCATCCCCTGCAACCCTCACCTCCCCCACCGTTTCCAAAACTATGCCAAGGATGTAATTCCAAATTTCTTTCAAACTCCTTCACAGGGCCACTCCCGAGAGCACTCTCCTAAAATATCTGAGGCCTGAGTCCTGCTTGCAGCAGCCTCAGTTTCTCAGTTTGGGAGCCCTCCTTGGTGACCCTTCCCTCTCTGAGTTTTACAGACACACCGCACACACACACACTCACTCTCACACTCACCCCTCTTCCTGTAGGGGCGTGGCGGACACAGGACACCCCCCGCCAAGAACTTAACTCCTCCCACCCTTCCCTTCCGAACCCCGCGCTCTGCGTTCTCACGGCGCAGAGACACTGAGACCCTCCCAGTACTCCGAACCCTCGCTTCCGCTGCGCCTTAAGACTCAGTCCCTCACTGCACCGGCTCCTTACCTGGACCCCGCCCATCCGATCCCGGCTGGGAGCCCGGGCCCTCCCAGCTCCAGATCCAGGCCAGGGCCGGGTCCCAGACGCCAGCAGGCCCCACCCCCTCGACCCCCTGCGGCCCGGCCCTCCCCTTGCGCTCCTCTCCCCCTCCCGCCAGGCACCGCAGCCACTTCCGCCCGTCCTCCGGAAGTAGGTCCCGGCAACCGCTGGCTCCTCACATCCCGCCCATTCGCCTAACCCTTGCCACCCCATCACCGCCGCCACCACGGGAGCACGGGAGGTGGGTCTGCACGCTTGAGCCAGTTATACAGTGCTCGCGAGGTGGAGGACGAGGCAGAAACCCCCAGTGAGGATGTAGCCGGGGGCTCAGGGCGGGAGCCGTACGCCGGGGGGCGGGGCGGAGACTGGCCTGGAGCGGGAGCGTACGTCACTAAGATCACTCCGAGCGGCGCGGGAGCGGGAGGGAAGTAGCGCGCATGCGCCGACGGTTCTCGTCCTGTCGCGCGAGTTGACGCTCTTTCTGCTAGAAGGGGAGGAACTTGGGCGGGAAGTGGAGGCGGAACCTGCGCAGGCTGCCCCTACCTCTTTCCCACCGCCCGCAGGTCGCCTAGCAACAGCCCCTTTGAAGTGGCTTCTGAGGTGTGTGGGGGGCGGGGGGGGGCCTTTAGGCACTCTTTATGTCAAGAGCCAGTAATCGACAAGGCCTGCTATAAGAAACCTGTTGCTGAACTGAGTGTCCTGAGTAGCAATGCTAGGAAAAGTTTTATTTCATTCATCGCTATTGCATGCTACTGCATCGCTGAATGAGGTAGGACCTTCCAACAGGATGGAGAGCGCCCGGTTACTGTTTTACTGAACATGCACTGTACTGAGCTCCTTATAACTAGTAACTGAATAGCCACTGATCAGAATCCCAGATATGGTCTCCTAGAGTGACAGAAGTGTAACGGGGTTGCAGAGATGTTAGAGCCTACTCGAATCTTACAATTGGGGTAACTGAGCAAATCTGTGACAGTTGGTCTCATGGTCTTACCCTATCAAATGTTTGAAAAGTGCCACTTACTCTTAAGGCTGAAGATTTGGGGTCAGCGGTTAAGAATACTTGCTACTCTTACAGAAGACCTGAATTCAGTTATCAGCACCCACATGGTTACTCAAAATCATCAGTGACTCCAGTTACTGGAGATCAAATACCCTCTTCTAGCCTTTGGCAACCAGGCAAGCATGCAGTCGCAGTGTACTTCTATACATTCAGACAAAACATTCACACACATAAAAAATATTTTTAAATAAACTATTCTTTGAAGCACCAAACTTAAAAGTTCCAAATTGCACTGTTTATTTTCCTGGATACAAAATACCCTTTAAATCTAAGAATTCTGTTTTTTTATGTAATTCCAGTTCTGCCAGCAATCAACTGTGATACTTAGGTTGCTAGAACTTTCTTACCACAATTTTCTCATACTTACAATAAGAATAAAGAAAGTCCTTCACCTTGTTCAATTAGTGTGAGCATTAAATGAAATAATGCATAAGTGCTCTTAGCACCTCCCAGTCTATGTAACTTCAAAATACCTGCTACCATTCTTAGGATTTATTCACAAACATTTCCATGCAGTATTTTGGGTTATTATTATTATTACGTTGATACAGTGTCTCTCTGTGTAGTTCTGGCTGTTCTGGAACTCACTGTATAAAACAGAGTGTCCTCAAACTCAAAGGTCCTCCTGCCTCTCTGCCTTCTAAGTGTTGGGAGTAAAGATGTGTGCCACCACACCTGGCCTCCATGAAATAATTTGACAATTTTTGGAATATCTTTTATTTATTCTTGGATAATTTCATATATGTATACAGCGTATCTTGATCATACTCACTCCCAACTCTTATCTCCTGTGCTTTCTGGGGACTCCAACATGTCTTCCTTCTCCTCCCACCTCCATTGTCTTTCTGTTTGTTTGTAACTCTGAGTCCAATAGTGCTGGAATGTTTGCTGATCTTGGGCAGATAAATATAACTGAGGGCACTCAAATCCAACCAGAAAGTGATTGGTTACCCCCATAGCTTTCATGTCACTGTTGAACCAGTGAGCATAATTGTCAGCATAATTCAGAAGGAGACAGTTTTAAAAGGGATATGTTTTGATTTCTGATTTATAGTCTCCTTGTTCCTGGTTATTCTTTCTTCCTGAGACCCCCTTTTCTATTTCCTCTCTGCATGTGTAATTCATTAGCCATTGCACTGTTTTCTAAAATCAATTCCCTTTAGCAATTCCAGGTGGTAAGGATAGAATTTTCTAAAATATTAAAGACTACATTTTCCCCTTTTTTCATGTTCTATATTTTTTTTAAAGATGAGCATGTATACTTCTGATATAAGATAACAGATAATGGGAGAAACCCAGTTATCACAAGAGCTAAAGTGTAAAGCTAGAGATGTTATAGATGCTATGAAAAATCTGAATAAAATCAGAATATTAAGCAACAACTTGGAAATTTCAAGGCTATATAAGTGCATTTAGGAAAGTGAAGCACTTTCTTTTTAAGTGAAGCAAAAGAAAAGCACTTTTCTTTTAGTATCATTTTTCCAAGAAAGATTTATTTTACACTTTCATATCTTGACTTTTTAATCCTTGAATTGTAATTTTAATTTATTTTACTTTGAATATTTCTTTCTAGTTAAATTGTGTATTTTTTAAGAATAGACATCCTGTTTACCTTAAAATCATCATCTATATATTTGTTCAATTTGATGAATATTTTTTACTGGTAGGCTCGGGTGCTGTCTTTTTTTTTTTTTTTATGTAGGCTAAAGAGATTGGGTTTCTCCTTCACCAAGCTAGGACACAGAAACCTATCTTTTACCTCATCAGAGACATTCATAAGGAACATATGGGACCATGAGTGTGGAGACTCTTTTAAAACTGAAACTTATCAATATCTATAGTATTTGGGAGTTAACAGACAGTAATCAGAAGTGTCAAGGTGCTGTGTATACTGAACTTTCAGAGGAAGTACTTGAAATGCCCTTCCTACTAGCAAACAGAGAGACTTGAGCATCTGCTCCCTATTGTCTATGACCTGGACTCTTTTTTGGAGTTCTTAAAATATAGCTGATGTAATAGAGAAAGCTAAGTAGTTCTTGAGTGTATTTCTTTATCCATATAAGTTCTGGCTTTTCTCATGTCTGTTTAAGTGTGAATTTGCATTTGCTCATTTATGTGCTTCCTTAGACTGACCCAAATAAGAGTTGCCCCAGTAATACACCATGAATTATTGAAGCCTTAAGTCAGGAGACTGGATTTTCCAAAACTGATTTTCTACTTTTATGGGAGAAGGGTACAAAGAGAGAAGGTATTGGGAACTAATCAAGGAGCATCAGAAACAGACACATGCTTTGCCTTCAGGACATTTTGGGACACATAAAGAGGGTAAACTTATTTCAGAAATTGACAAAAATGAGATGAAAAGGGTGCTAATGTAAAGAAGTGTGTAGAGTTTAAGATTAATTAGACTATCTCTTGGGACAAATTTCATTACCAACTAAAAAGTCTTGAAGGAAAGTACCTCAGATTTGAAAAAAATATACTCTTTACTTCAAATACATCCAAACTCAAGTGGGAATAGTTATGCTTCTTAAAGTCTAAGCTGATTCTGACCCTAATTTTATGTATCCTGACCAAATCACTTTCTTCTGCCTCTCTAAAATATCAGCAATTTGGAGAAAACAATGTCAACTAAACTTACAACCTTGTAATTCCTTTAAGTGTTTTTTAAAAAGCTAGAGTGACCATTTTTTTTACTGTTGAAAGTATTTAAATGGTTATTGTTTTAAGTAATAATGTTTATTAAGCATATAGAGAAATACATCTGCTAATCTTCCCCAGGACAATCTCTGATCTTTGCTATATGTGTGATACTTTCTTTTCTATATGTACTTTGAGATAAATATGTTGTTCGCCATATCATCCCTCTCATAGTGAACACCGACCTCCTTCAGAACAATGAAAAAAATGCAAAAGTGGCTCAGCAGTCGAGTTTGTGGGGTGAGAAACCAGAGGCTTCATAACAGTCCAAAATACCACAGTGCCTGTTACTTCACAGTATTCTCACTGATAAATGACAGTCGATATGTGTGATGACTAATATATTCCTTGGAACTGTTAAAGAGCTGACTTTTTCAGATGATTGACCTTGTTTAAAAAAATAAATAAAAATAAATAAACAAATAAATAAATGAACATTTTAGATCATGATTGGGCTTATTGGGCTTCCTTGCTTACATTTTGACATGCTTTTTTGAGTGGTTAAAAAACATCTGGGATTTCTGTAGCAAACTGGGTAACAGATAAAACTGATAAGAGTTCCTCAGCTGCAAATGGAGGGAAATACTGCAGGAGGGAAGGAAGGAGAAGGCTTACTTTTTCTGGGATTTGTCAATAAACCTGAGGCCCCCAAAGACTTGAGACACAGCTTTTTGCATGTTTCCTTTCCTCCATTTCCTTAAGTTATCAGACTTTATTTCCAACTTAAATGCCATTCTCCTTTACTGAAATTTCACTGTGTAGTTGACACTTTTTCTTGCCAGTATTGAAATTCAGTCTAAATAGTGGGCCCTGGTCTTATCCTTTTCTGAATTCCTCAGATCCACAATACCCACAATAATATCTAGAGAAGAGTTGGAAAATGAGAAGCCCTTGATACATAGGAGACTGGAACAGTCATGGAAGGAACTTGGGTTTTGGTGATTCACTCTGAAGAGGCTATGGAATCAAAACTAGGAAAGAGAAGTAAAAAAGAGAGCTATAAAATGCTGAAGATTTAACTTGGCAAGTGCTATGGTACTATGTTCTTATACACTGTAAATATTTGTCACTCCTATTGCTTTAATAAAATGCTGATTAGTCAAGTAGCTAGACAGGAAGTAGAGGCAGGGCAACCAGACTAGGAGAATTCTGGGAAACTGAAGAGCAGAGCAACACCAGTGAGACGCAGAAGAAGGGAAATAAAAATGCTACACTGAGCAAAAGTACAAGCCACGTGGCTAAACATAAATAAGAAATACAGATAAACTTAAAGTATAAAAGCTAGCAAGTAATAAGCCTGAGCCATAAACCAAACAGCTTGTAATTAATATAAACCTTTGTGTGATTCTTTGGGACTAACTAAGGTACTGCTGCACCAGCTGGGCAGGACACAGAAACTTTTGACTATAGGCAAGTTACAGAAAAGAACCTGCCAGTGCATAATTCTATGAAAATGAGAGGAGTGGCTGAGAATGATGTTGTATTATACAAAATGAAAGTTCTAGTTAGCATAACTATTAAATCCTAGGATCCTACAGATGAGCATACTGTTCTTCCTGGACATTATTACTATCTTTTGTTTTTGTTTTTCAAGACAGGGTTTCTCTACGTAACAGCTCTAGCTGTCCTGGATCTCGCTTTGTAAACTTGATTTACTCTCTGCTTTTTGTTCTGGATCATTCCTAGATGACTTTTGTGTATTTAAATCTTGTCATCCAGTATGGTTTGTAGATGTAGCAACTTGTGTTTTGGTCTTGTGTGCCTCTTAAAATGTAAAATACATAGAGCTTTGTAAGTGGTTATTTTGTTGTCGTTCAATAATTTTAAATTTATCTGATAGCTACATCAGTGGCTAACAGTATTCAGGTTTTTGTAATTTGTTTTTAATGTTGTTTTGGAAGACCCAGGTGACCCTAGTGGAAGGTCTCAATAAGTTAACAAAAGAAGCAATTTTGAGTCACTCTGTATTGCCTTCTTCAGCTGGTGTAAAGAGAAGGGCTAAGAGCACACAATTCAGTCTTGCATTAAGCCAAGAGTGAAAGAAAGATAAGAACCTAATCACTTCAATACATACTGTGTGGGGGCAAATTTCAGTTTCTCTTCTATAAAATGAAGATCTTAAGAAAGAAGCTACCTTACATTGCTGCTGAGAACATCATATTAAATGCATGTGCAAAGTAGCCTAGATAAGAGTTCTGGCTATAATCTGTCTTTTTGCATGAGATAAATTATGCTGTCTCAAAATCAAAGACATCAGCCTTTAGGGTGACAGAGCCTTCATAAGGCCCAAAAGTGTTTTCAGGTCCCCAAGTGTAGTGTCCTGCACTACTTGGGTTCGGTGACTCGGGCTTGGGCTTGCAGATTGAAAAAGGATACAGACGCCCAGTCATTCTCCCAGGGAGAATGCCAATTTATTGAATCACCATCTCAGTTTAAATAGGGGGCTACCTTTGGCAGGAAGCACAGTGGGAGTTCCCCAGGTGGCTGGAGAACTGACTTTAGATAAAAAGCCCAGCTTCCTGAACCATCCCACACAAGCAGGAAAGCCAAAACGAATGGGACAATGGGAGACACAGGATATGCAACTAGCTACTCTCAGGCTATATGCTAAGACTCTGAGTATAGCTGAAGGACACGGCAGGGTCCTACAGGCAGAAACACAGGAACAAACTTGAAAGGGCATGGAGCTAGCAACCCACAAGCTTTGTCCTTCAAGGCTCAGAGTACAGGTGAAGATCAGAGCAGGGACTTACACCCTTGTGCCATTGCATTGCATGGCATTAAATATACTGCTTGTTGGGGCTGCATTTCTAGGCCATCTCATACTCCTAAGCCAAGGTAAAGAGTTCTGATTTCAGGGTACTCCTAACTCCTGAGCTTCTTGTGGCAACTCAAGGTAAGATGGAGTTTTAATAGGAGGCCAGTGTTATTGATGATTCCATCTTCCAGACTGCTGCATTGGACATTGAGGGTGACTATCTTCTAGAATCTGTCTACTAATTTGTTTTCATGACATAAATAGCTTCTGTTTTAACCCACTGCTTCAAAAAACACTTTTAACTTGGTAAGTACACATTAAATTTACCATCCTAGCCTTTTTAAATGCAGGTAAGTAGTCCAAGTACATATTACATATTTCTATGTAACCAATCTCCAGAACTCATTTCATCCTCCCAAACTAAAATTCTTGTGCCCACTAAGCAGTAATTCCCCTAGCAGTTGCCATTCATTTTATGTCTATGGAAATGACTGTTCTGTGCACCTCATTTTAGTGAGATTATGTGTTCATGACTTCAATTATCACATGTATGTTGAAGACTTCATATCTTTATCTCCTCCCAGATGTCTCTGCTGAAATTCAGGATCATTAGAAAGCCTTCTGGCTACTGTTTCCAGTGTACTACCCTAAAAAAAAACATTCTTTCTACCAAAACCTATATCCTTGTGTTTCATATCCAAGTGTCACTGCCTTCTAACCTGCTCAGAGACTAAGGGACTACTGCTTTTCTGCATTATTATTTAACCATGTATTTTATAATTTTACCATTTCTTCCTGAGAGACTACTTTTTTTTTTTTCCTGTGAACAGTCTTTATTGGCCAGTTACTTGAGGGGGATGAAGCAGGAGGAGTGGGTGGCTCTGCTGCCAGGCCGGCCATGCTTCACGGACTTGTAGGTAATGGAGAACTCGCCCAGGTAGCGACCGATCTTCTCCGATTTGATCTCCACCTGGTTGAAGGTCTTGCCGTTGTAGATGCCCACCATGCTGCCTACCATCTCGGGCAGGATGATCATGTCCCTCAGGTGGGTCTTCACCACCTCAGGCTTCTCCATGGGCGACACTTCCTTCTTGGCCTTTCTCAGGCGCTTGAGCAGTGAGTGCTGCTTCCGTTGCAGGCCACGGTTCAGGTGCAGTCTCTGTCGGGCGCTGTACAGCTGCATCAGCTGCTCATATTACATGTCCAGCAGCTGCTCCAGGTCTATGCCGCAGTAGGTGAACTTGCGAAAGGTCCACTTCTTCTGCTCCACTTTGGCCATCTTGGCGGCGGCTTGGAAAAGCAAGAGACTACTTTCTTCACACTCATTCCTAGTTCTTTAAGTGACCTTCTATTAGACTTGTGTGACGGAAGCAATTCATAATTTTTGGCCTTTCAGAAAATTCTGATGGGCTTTACAACACTAATTCATTGGATTCCTACAACTGTTACGATTGCCCTTCTAGTCCATCCCTATTCCTTTGTAACACTTGATGACCTGCAGAACCACTCTTTACCAGGGACTCCCAGTGGCCACAGGAGGCTGGGACTCAGGTAGGTAACCTTCATTATTCTTCCTCGCACCCCACCTCCATTCTCTGGAAACTCTGACTCTTAGAGGGCCTAGTTCCCCCCCCCCCCGCCCTTTTCAGCCTTCCCTTCTAGCCTTGCTCCATTCATTTGTGACACTGCTGACCTGCAGAAACACTCTACCGGGGACTCCTCAAGTCACCACACTTAGGACCCAGAGTGGGCAACAGCAACAAAAACAACACCCACCTAGCAAAGATAAGACCAAATATCTGTGCAAAGAAACACGTCAAAAATGATAACTCCAGGTGCTTAGATCCTAACAAAAATCATGAACAGCCAAGACAGTATGCCTCCTCCAAGAGTGGGCAACACTACCATGGTAGGCCTTGAGGAAAGCAGTTTACCTGAAGCCCTGGACTTCAGAATACCTATTATGAATGTTTGAGGACCATAAAGAAGATTAAATGTTTTAGTGAAGGCTGTGAAACAAAGAGCTGAATGAAAAACTGAATAAAGATCAAGTCAGGAAAATAGAATTTAAGAGAGAAATAAAATTACTAAAGAAGTTAAATTGAAAATAAAATGCTCAAGATGTCAAACAAACCTTGGAGGTAAGCAACAACAAATTAAGACAAGGAGGAGAGAATTCCAGATCTTGGCAAGAAGTTAGAAGAAATGGAAGTTCAGTTAAAATGTTAATTCTAAAAACATGCAATTTTGGAAGACATGGAAAGTCAGTTAAAGAAAATATTAAATTTGAAAATGAATTCAGGCACTAAACAGCTGATTAAGAGATGAAGAGACCAAGTTACAGATAATTTCTACAACATCAGAGCTCCATAGGTCAGACTTACTCAAAATGCTTTAAGACTTCTATGTGGAAAAAAGAGAAAAAAAGGCTGGAGAAATGGCTCAGAGGTTAAGAGCACTGACTGTTCTTCCAGAGGTCCTAAGTTCAAATCCTAGCAACCACATGGTGGCTCTCATCTAAAGACCTCTATGTGACTATTAACTAGTATACTGCTTCTCACAAGTATATATAGAACTGCAGACTGCCAGATGGGCCCTGGAAGACTGGCCTAGCCTGTGGGATCAAAAACTCTCCCCAACAAACAAAAACATTTCATCATTCCTTGCATTAGTTTTCCAAAAATGGCCACATGGTAACAATAGTAGTTAGTTTTCTGTCAGCTTGACATAGGGTCATGGGGGGACTCCCCATCTTGCTGGTCTGTAGACAAACCTGCAGGTATTTTTTTTTTTATTAGTGATTGATGTGAGGTGGGTTAATGGGGTGGTACCACCCCTGAACTGGTGGTTTTTGGGGTTGTATTAGAAAGCAGACTGATCACTGTGATGATGGTGTTCCAACATTCGCTATTTCCACCAGAAGGACTTCCTCCATGTTGGATAGACCTTCCTGGGATGTCTGAGTGAGAGAAGAAAAAAAAGGAAAGTAGACTGAGCCAAGCAATAAGTATTTCTCCATGGTTTCTGTTTCAGTTCCTGCCAGGATACGCTGAAATAAACCTTTCCTTTCCAAGTTTCTTGTGGTCATGCTGTTTATTGTTCACAGCAATAGAAAGCAGAGTTCAATCCAGGCATGATGACCCACACCTTTAACTCCAGCAACTCAGAAAGCAGAGGCAGGTGGGTTTCTACGAGTTTGAGGCCAGCCTGGTCTACAGAGTGAGTTCCAGGACAGGAAAGACTACATGGAGAAACCCTGTGTCATAAAAAATTTATAACAGTATAATGGCAGGAGGAAAATTAAGTTACAAAGTGCAGGTAAAAAGCCAGCAGGGAAGGCTAGGAGAAAGGGGTGGTCCTGATTGCTAAATAAATGATCATTACCAGCTTTCTTATCTCTTGGCAGCGTAGGATTGCATTGGATCTGCAGTAACAGATCAGCATCACAGGAAAGCCTTGGCTTTCCCAAGTGGTTTGCCAGAAATAGAAACTGCCCATGTTCTGAATTACACAGGATGATCAAAGACAGAAACGTCACTCTAGAATGTAATTCCGGCTCTGTGGCAGCAGGAACGAACAATCTTGATGAGCTGAACCTTGAACTTTTGTGCAGGAGCATATTACAATTTTTAGCAAAACAAGGTCCTTATACCAAAGCCCCTAATCTAATCTGTATGTTTCAGGAAGAAAAACATCAAACCCTTGCAACTCTACTCATTATGCACTGTTTTGGGTATTCAATGGTGCAAGACATTTAACTGTGCCAGGGCCATCTTGTGACCAAAGTCAGGCAAAGGCTGTAAAGCTTCTTCAGAAAAACAACTAGATAACAGAACAACTGTTTCCTACAATGATTTCTTCAAGGTCAAAGTGCTTTTAGAAAACAACCATTCTAATGTTTACCCTAGATACAATGATTCTACTAGAATTCCACTACAAGTAACACTGTTCAGAAGTCCCTTGCATTAAGGGTCAGTGACCTTTGTTATACTGGAGGACTCCTCCATGATGAAACTTTGCTACCCAGGACCACTGAAGATCTCTGTTCTTCAGCTGTGCTGTCTGAAGCCATGGAGAGCTTGGTAGGGGACTTCACTGTAGTTTCCCCTTTTTGTCCTCCTCACTTGATTTCATAAAACTGTAACACTCACAATGTATTAGCATATAAACTATCTGTTCTAGTCTCTGTTTCTAGGCAAAGGCACTTTTCCATGGAAACATGGCAGTTATTTTCCCTACCAAATCTTAATTACACATCCCTTGTGGAAGATTCTAATTTATTGGCTTCCTTGAATGTTGCCTATGTACTTGGTAAAATTGTTAAACCACAATCTAGTCAAACCTTTAGACTTCATTTGAAGGGTGATATTACTTAAACATATATAACACTGGAAAGCAATAGATAAGTCAAGAATAGCCCTCAGGTTAGCTACCTAGATTCTTCAAGTCTGTGCCACATGTCAAAATCCTATAGAAGCAAATGTGGGGGAGATCTTCCAGATGGAGCCCTCATACCTTGGTTGCATTATACATTAAAGTTCCATAAAAGTCTTTGGAAGACAATTAGAAAAAAATTTTAAAATGACTTAGGAACTGGTGAGATGGCTCAGAAGGTAGGAGAGCATGCCACCATGCCTGAGAACCTAAATTGGATTCTTGGAACCTACATAGTATAAGGACTGACTTCCTCAGTTTGTCCTTTAACATGATCACATGCACTATGGCATAAGTGCCATGCACATACTCATAAATTTAGTTTTAATGATTTGTATATTAGTTGTGATTACTAATAGGATAATGTTTATTTGGTGTAATAGTGGCATAATTCTATAAGGATTGTTTTTATTAGGTGGCTCATATTGAGGGGTTTTAGCAATCATTGTGCTGGATTTACCATATGTTTTAAAAATATATCCATGTGTTTGTGGGAAAGAGAATTCAAATTTTATAAAATGTTGTCATAGTGAATGTAAGTTGAAGGCATTTATAGTTCCAGTCTGTTGATACCTAAGTGTCTAATACTTTTTATAAAATATTAAGAGAAAACTGGGTCAAAGTTAGAATAAATCCATATTTGAAGAAATGTGTTAATCATCTTATTTTCTTCAACCAGTTTCATATTAACAGCTAATATGTGATCAGAGACTAATTTATACATCTCAAAATGGATATTCACACCCAAGTTGTTATGCTCTCAAGAGCTTTTTACCTTTCTTGTCTCTAGCAATTAACCAAGTAGGGAAAAAAATCAATGTCATTTCTACATACCCAAATTCTTCTTGGCAGGATAGTCATCAAGTAGTTCAAGGAGCTGCTTCCCATAAAAAGCTACATTCAGTTTGCAGATGTTGGAGGCAATGAAGCTCTCCAGAGAAATTATTCTTTAGAGGTAGATTTCAATTGATTGTGTAGGCCTCTTAGTGACAGACAGAAATGAATTAGTAATATTTTTAAATGCACTTATCTCAGGTTTCTGATGTTACCACCTGGTTTTTTACTCAATGTGAAAACTTCCCCAACCTGGTTTATTAATGTTTTGTTTTGATCCAGTTTTCTATCACCTGCCCTTGATCCCCAAGGTGTCTCCAGACACGTGTTCCTGCTTTGTCACTGGACATTTTACAATCTCTATCCTTTCTCCATTATGTGTGGGAAGCATGCTTATGTTACAGTTATACAACCAATCTGGCTACCTAGGCTCTGAACTCCTAAAGGATTTTCTCCAAGTAGAGTTGTTTCTGTTTTATCCTGGGAACAGCTTCTCTCATGTCTGTAAAGTATTTATAGTTCACAACTGTTCATTCTTCCCAGGTGTAAAAAGTAACCTGGCAGTCAAAGGCTAAGCTTGTGGAAAACAGCACCCAAATCTTAGTGGCTTACAAAGAAAAAGATAGTTTCTCCCACATGTCATCAGAGGCAGCACTGCTTAAGGCAGTGGACCAATTTAGAGTTGTGTCATTTACCTACCATTCTTTTTACCAATGGCTACCCCACTGAGATTCAACACATGAAGGATGGCAGTAGCAAGCAGAAACAAAATCACTGGATCACCTCAAAGTCTTGGTTCCTAACTGACACACTATCATTTCTGCTCACACTCCATTGTCCAGAGCCCAGTCTCAGTGAAGTGAGGGCATATGCTCCATCTTGGAAATCTTACAAAGGAAAAAAAAAAAAAAAAAAACGCAGGCAAGTATACATTAGCTTCCTGAGAGCTTTGTATATACTTGAATCTAAGTTTTGGCTAAAAGAATATGAAAAAAATGTGATATACCATCTCTTGTCCTTGCTGGTCTAAGACCTGCCTTTCCACTGCATGCCATCTGAGAACACAGTAGAATTACAGATACTAGTGGAATGGCTATCCTGTCAATTCCTAACCTCTGGCCTGTTATATGTATCTTATTTATATTTATAGTTTTACATTTTAGTTCTAGTGCCTTAGAACCATCATTAGTGTATAATTCACTCATTCAGCAACTGTTTACTGGAGGTCTTTGTGTTATTAATCATTCTTGGCATGAATAAATTGTATATAACTTAAAAAGTTGTATAGAACTAAATCTATAATAATGCAAGAAAAACCAAACAATATACAAGATCTTTGGGCTCTTAACAATTTTAATTTCCTAGTTGTGACAGTATTCTATAATATTACAAGATGTTACTGAGGAGAAATATGTGGAAGAACCACAGGATCTCTGTAGTCTCGTATCTACCTGCATATGAATCTATATAAGCTTAAGTGAAAAGCAAAAACTCAAGTCCTTGGTTTCTTGCTTATGGCCTAATTACAAGACCAAGTTACAAGACTAAAAAAATTAAAAAGGTCATTGATGATAACTTGGACTAGTAACAACCCAACTTCACTCATCCATGTAACAGCAATTCCCTGATAGAATATTTATTGTTTAAATGAATTAAGTAGAGAGACTTGAGTCAAGAATACTTAGCTTGAACCATGAAGCAACTGTGGTACAAAGTACTTTTCTCTTTAAACCTCTACATAACTTATCACCAAGCCAGAGACAGTTGAAAATAATCATACTGCAACAGGTTGTATAATAAATTGTGTTGGTCACTCTACCTTTAATTCATTATGGTGTTATAGCAACCTAAGCTCTTCTGACTAGTAGTATGGAGGTCAGTGGATATTTTATAAGTCAAGGTAGGATATACAAGTGTGGATAGCAAATAAATACCACCTCAGTGACTTAAATGTACCCAAATGCTTATTTGTTGCTCATGCAAAAGATAATATGTTTATGTACCTCTTCTGTCTTCTGTTCAACTCATTTTGGTTCAGAAAATTGAAAGGGGACATGGTTTTATGGGACAATCCACTGGCTTCAACAAGACAGACCTTCATCTTATTGAACAAGACAAGCATCTTCTCCAGATGTAACAGTTCACAGGAGAGCAGGTGGATGGTCCAGAACAACAGTTGAAGTGCCTCATGAGGCCATCTGGACACCAGTGTTGGTTTATCCTCAGCAATTTATGGCATCAACAACTCAGTGGGACCCATTTTTGATTCTGACCTCCAAAAACACTACAATACTAAATTTATATTTTAAGTCATAGACCTGTAGCAATTTGTTACAGCCACCAACTAGAGTTATCAAACATTATGTGAACAGACCTTATCTTTTTATGGGAATATAAACTAAGCTAAGGGCCAGGCTGCCTTAGAAAGAGTTCGGTGTTGTGACAAATGCTCACTGTGTCAGGGTCGTGAAACAGGATGAGATGTAAACATGCAGACTGTTCTTTCCAGAGGCAAATGTAACCATTTTTTTCCCTACACAGTTAAGTATTGAAGGACCCAATGAGAAGGTTAGTTAAATCAACTATAACTACCAATGAGTTACTAGGAAGCCCTCAGGAAGAATACAAAAAGATGGGTGTATTTTCACAAGAAAGTGAGTCACTATATAAATTCAAATGTGGTAATGTCATGTATGCTAAGATTCCTTTTGTTAGAAGATCAAAACCATATGTTTGGAGAGGAAAGTGCCCATTTGGAGGCATGGTGCCCAGTAGCAGTTAAGAACAGTGCCAAACTGCTGGTTTGACTTCCCCTACATGTTGGCCTAGTGATGCTATAGCTGTTTTAGGAACGAAGAGAAGTTGTTGTTTGAACAAATTCCTAGAAGTATAAATGGGAAGATATTAATTTAGCTCTTTCCAAAAATTACATAATACTTAAGTTTAAACTGGTTGTATTTTAACAAGAAAAAGAATGTTCCAGCTCTGTTGGCCCTTAACTTCTTAGGGAACTCAGACAACAGCAGAGTTTCATTGTGGTGTGCTGAATCTTTCTTCTCTGCCATAGCCACTACCTTTCCTTTGTTAAACCTTTTAATCCCTAGCTAATCAATCAGCAAAGAACTTGGTTTAAACTTGCAATCAGCATGTGGTCCCTTCCCTCCTCTCCTTAGCATATTTACAATATTGTAGTTAAGGCACTAACTGAAGGAATACTGTCAAGAAGATGAAAGAGGTGAGCTAAGAATCCCCAAGTATGCTCCATAGTAAGTGCCATGAAACTGCTCAGTCACTGAGTCCTTGCTTTTTGAAAAATTCAGGTCTGGTATTTGGCTACTGTCTCTGCTTCAGACTGACAACACACAATAGAGACAGAGTTAGTAATGAACTCAGAGCACATCCTAGTTTTTCCTAAATGCATGAGTTATAATGGGACAGTCAACTTCAGGTTAAGTTGAAGGTTTGTGAGGACAAGAAAGACTCAGAACATGCCTTCTCAAAGCTCACCACTGGTAGCCATTGTATTAGTCTGTTTTCTGTTGCTACAAGATCCTTGATGCTGAATACATTATAATGCACAAGTTTTATTTTGTTTTGACAGCTGAATGGTTCAAAACAGCATTGTGCTAGAGTCCTACTGAGGATTACCTGGCTGTTTCACAGCATGACAGAATCTGAAGACAAATGAGCCATGTACAGAAGGAATAAAGTGCTTTAGAAATGTAAGGTTGGAACTGGCTTTCTAACAGCCTAATATTTTAAGAGCTGACTAGCTTCAGGAAACATTAGGCATTTTCCAGGGGTGATAGCCATTGACAACTTATCTGTTGCTACTTCCAAGTTCTGGACACCTCAACACCACCACCGTGGGAATAGAAGTTCCAAAAGATGAAATTTTGTGGGGAGGAGCCTCACAATTTATATCTAAGCTATAACAACTAAAAACAAACAAATTAGATTGTTTCCAAGGTTCTAGAAGTGGGGGAGGTGTGAATGGAGCTAGTAACAATGCACTTTCCTCATAAAGGAAGTTTTGAAAAGTTCTTTTTAGTAGGAGAGAACTGGAAAAATTACAGGAAGAAAGGAAAAAATTAGTCAGTGCTGCTATTACAGTATTTCTATTATAATAACAGGCTTGGCTTCATCTTTATTTTTAAAAGAAGCCTCCTGATAAAGCAAGAATGCAGGACACCCCATGCCTTGGCTTTTTGTTTTGTTTTTTAATGACATATTCCAAGAAGAAAGCCTAGGGGGGGAAAAAAAACTCCAGAAGTTATTTTAGCAATTTAGAAAACAAAAATTAAAGATACTTAAAAAAATTACAGGTTCTCACCATGTAACCCTGGCCATCCTGGAACTGACCATGTAGACCAGACTGGCCTTTAAGCTCACAGAGATCCACCTGCTTCTGTCTCAGCACTGAAATTAAAGGCACATGCCACCAAACTTGGCTAAGATACTGAATTTAAATGAGCTTAAGATATCACAACTAATCAATAGGCAGTAAATCTCTGCCAGATATTATTTTGTAAAAAAGTAGAAGATAAAACCTGTAAGAGACAAACAAATGGACTGGAGAGATGGCTCAAAGTTAGGAACACTGGCTGCTCTTCCAAAGGACCTGGGTTCAATTCCCAGCACCCACATGGCAGTTCACAACTGTCAGTAATTCCAGTTCCAGGGAATCTGACACTCATACACAGACATACAGGCATACAGAACACCTATGTACATAAAGTAAAAATAAATTTTAGAAAAGGGAGACAAACAAAGAAAATGGAAGAAAAATCCTCCAAACCCAACTTTACTAAGGCCAACAGACTTTGAGTAGGGTAATTTTTGTTCAGTTGAATGCATTTAAGAATCTTGGTTTTAGAACAAAACTTACTTAGCTCTTGAGCCAAGTTTCTTATTCCTGAAAAATAATAAACTATCAAGAAAGGATATGAGCTGTGAAAGAATTCTGTAGGAAATGTAAGGCTCAAGGTCACAGGCTTGCAGAGTGTAGCCAATCAGATTTCAACAAGGAGAAAACAACCATTCTTTTTGTTGTTGTTGTTGACAGGGTTTCTCTGTGTAGCCCTGGCCATCCTGAAACTTGTTCTGTAGACCTCAAACTCAGAGATCCACTTGCCTCTGCCTTTCAACTGCTGGGATTAAAGGTGTGTGCCACTACTGCCTGAAAAAAAGTCACTCTTAAGTAGTTGGAATGAGAAAAAATGATGAACATCCATGATTATTCAAAAATCAGCATCAGAGAAAGCAAAGTAACAAATGTTAAGGGCTGGGAAGATGGCTTTGTCAGTAAAGTACTTGCCTTCCACACATAAGAACCTGAGTTTGACCCCCAGAAACACTCCCCTCAAATGCCTGGAATGGTGTTATGTGCTTGTAATCTCAGTGCTGAGAGGGCAGAGTCAGACAGATCCCTAGTACTTGATTGTCAGGGACCAAGACCCTGGCTTGAGCCTCTAGGCCTCTAACAAAAGGCTACCATGGGAACTTCCTGAGAAACCAACCACTGAGCCAGCATGACCCTGAGAAAAGTAGATGTTCCCCCAAGGTAAAATAGGTGTTCTGGTTTGCTTAACAGTAACTAAGAAGTAACTATAAAGAATAGAATAACAGGAACATTCTGTGGCTAGGTTACTTAGCAGCCCTCTAAGGTAACTCTAAAGAATAGAATAACAAGAACATTCTACAGTTAGGATACCTAGCAACCCTCCCCTAAAACAAGACCAGTCACCTTGCCAATGTTCTGCTTCCCCTGGCTGGCTTCCTGCAGGTGTTTGATGACTACCCCCTCCCCATATTCTGCTTTGGAACTATATAAGCATGTATAGAATCGTAATAAAACGGCAGCTCGATCAGAATCCTGTTTGACCTGCTGCCTTCCTTTGCGTCTCCCTTCCCTTCATTCTCTCGTAGGTGGTCTCCCGTGTTGAAGTCCCGCGGGTCGGGGCACTTGATGACAAACTATCTAATTTACTTGATATGTTTCAAGCCAATGGGAAACCTTGTCTCAATAGAAGATTGACAACATCTAAGAATGATATGCAAAATTACCATCATCCCAAAACAAACAAAAAATGGGAAGAGGCAAAGAAAATAAAGTTAAATTCAAAGAAAATAAAGCTAAATTTGAGATACTTCTTACTATAAAGTCTGTAACTGAAACAAAAATTTATAACTAAATACTTAATATATGATATGCATTTAGTGGCAGATTGAATAGCTAAAGAGAAACCAGTAAACTGGAAGACAAATTAGATCCAGAGTGAAACATGGGAAGAGGTGGGGAAACTGATAGATGGGAACAAAAGGCCAAGAGATACAGTGAGAAGGTCAAAGGTCATCTTTATTAACTCCTTGAAGGAAGAGAAGGATGTATATCTAATATCTCAGCACTAGTTTACTGAGACATAGAGCCCAACTGCAGTAGAACAAAGAAACTGAAATGAGATTTTTTTAAAATGTATCTACCCACTATGTATGTAATACACAGAAGAGGGTACCAGATATCATCATAGATGGCATGTGGTTGGTGGGAATTGAACTCAGGACCTCTCGAAGAACAGTCAGTGCTCTCAACCTCTGAGCCACCCCTCCAGCCCCTGAAATAAGATTATTAAAACAGTTATCTGCACCTGTAATGAAACACAAACCAAAGGTACAGAAGCAAACCTTAACAGAAGTCTTTAAGATCTATATTAAATACACAAGCAGAGTAAAATCCAAAGACAGGGGGTTTGTTGTGACAAAAGAACTTGGGACCCAGCCAAGAAATGTATTCTTAAAAATATTTTTTAAGTTGGATATGGCACATACTTGGAATTCCAGCAGCTGGAAGGCCGAGGCAGGAAGAGAGCAAGGTAAAGGCTAATCTAATCTATATAGCCAGGCCCTAGCTCAAAAAATAGGTTTTAATTCAGTCTAAGAGAATATAATTTTCAAATTAGAGAAGAAAAATAAAATAACTGTAATATAATTCTAATAGAATAATTCTGATAATAGTTTGAAGACATGATAGGAAATAACAGTTGAAATTAGATGAAATTAAAAATAGTCAATAAGTTTTAAATCTAAAGCAATCATGCATTAAAAGGCTAATGTTCCAGTTAAAATGAATTATTAGTCTGGATTAAACAATACTACATGTTATTTCCAAGTGGCACTTCTAACATGTAAAAAAGCACAGAAACACTGAAAGAAAAAATGGAAAGAGATAAGCCATGCAACAATAATCAGAAAGAAGTTGGTCTATTAATGTCAGAGAAAGCAGACTAAATAAGCAAAAAGTATCACTAGAATCAGGTTTTCCTCCATAAAGTTTAAACTAGCCAGTTCTCTATCCATATAAAGCCTCAGTAAAACCACATCCACAATAAAGGGGGTATAGTGGGATTATGTTATGTTGCTACTGTTTCCTGTCATTGTAAATATTTGTCCTGCCTATGGGTTTAATAAAAGCTGGTTGGCTAAAGGCAGACAGGAAGTGTGGGCGGGGCTACCAGGCTAAGGAAACTCAGGAATATCTCAGAACAGACCGATTCCATGCAGAGCCACCAGACAGATGCCACAGCAATGTGACAGAGGCATGAGGAGGAGATGGCAGCAGACGCAGAGGAAATAAGCTGAAATGCTGCTCTGAGAAAAGGTATCTAGCCACATGGCTGAACATGGGTTAGTTAGCTAGCAAGATGCCTGGGCGTGTATGTGTGTTCATGCGTGTGTGACTGTGCTACTTGAGGCTAAGCAGGGCTGAGAGTGAGACCAAACCTCTGGTCCAGGCCTGGAAAGTCCAGGTCAGAAATGTATTAAAACCAAAGGGTAATTCAACAAACTACACTCATTAGTAACAGTGAGTATGTGTGGTACTTTACAAAATTAACCTAATGACTTCATGTAGGTGACCACATCCAGCTTCTGCAGCACATATGTTTTTTTCCAATGCTGTGAACCCTCATTAAAGGCAAAGTTTGCTGGGCCTAAAGTAAGTCTCAGCACATTTTTAAGGACAGAAAATACAGAGTATGTTTTCTGAACACAATAAAATAACAAAACTATAACTAGGGCACCCAAATGTTAGGGTATCTAAGAATAAACTAACTTCTTACGGATGTCCACTTTGATTCCCCTTCTTTTCATTTCTAACTGAGATTATTCATATTTTTCTGTTTTTTCTTTTTCAATCACACCAAAAGTTTATCAATTTTCCTACACTTGAAGGGCCAGCTTTTTGTTGATCTCTATTTTGTTTTCTTTTTCATTAATGCTTATTCTCTTTATTGCTTTGAAATATTTATTTATGTGAATTGGTATTTTGCCTGCATGTATAACTGTGTAAGGGTGTCAGATTTTGGAATTACAGACAGTTGTTAGCTGCCATGTGGATGCTGGGAATGGAACTCAGGTCCTCTGGAAGAACAGTCAGTGCTCTTAACCACTGAGCCATCTCTCCAACCCACATTATTCAATTTAACAATAATGTCTATAGTATTTTTTGAAGCTCCAAGACAGTATTAGAGTCTGAAAGAAAAAACAAACAGGAAAGGAGAGCCGAGACATCTGATGGGTGGGAGATACAAGAAGAGGAAAAGAACTCTCCATGCCTTTTGAGTGAGTGTCCAAGAAAGCAAGCAAATTTAGCAATGGAGATCACCAGCCAGCTGGCTGCATGGCAGAACTGAGAGCTTCTGAGAAAGAGTAAGATAGACAGTGTTAGGGCAGCATGACCAAAACAGGGAGAGAAAGATGAAAAGGGAAAGTTTACACTTATTGCTTTAGAGCCCAGGGGAGTGAGCAGACAGTGCTGCATAACAGAAGCTCTGGAAGTGGCTGTCTGTGTAGTATTTTTAGCAGAAAATGTAGGCTTCATTGGGAGAGGTGCTATATACATACCTAAAACCCCCAGCATTTAGGAGGCAGAGACAAAAGGATTGCAAGCTAGAGGCCAGCCTTGTCTATGAAGCAAGTTCCAAATCAGCTAAGCATACATAGTGAGAACTGTTTCAAAACCACCAAAACAAAACAAGGGACTGAGATAGCTCAGTGTGTAAAAGTGCTAGCTGCAAAGCCTGATGATCTAAGTTCAATTCCCAGGACATCCACATATGTATATGAGTGTGGGCAAACGTGTCCTGAAGTCAAAGAACAATTTGTAGGAGTATTCTCTTTTTAACCATGTTTCCCAGTGATCAAACACAGATTGTCAGGTATGGCAGCAAGTACCTCCACTCACTGAGTAATTTTGCTGGTGCTTTTTCATTACTCTCAAAGAATTGTATTATACAGGTGAGAAAATTGCAGGCAGAACAGGGAACAAGTTCATAATCATTGCACTGACTGGAATATTGGTTCTAAGTTTGTATCTGAGACCAGGGAAATTTTGCCCTCTTCAGTAAGTCCCTAACAACCCCAGGATCTCCTCTTATCTTAGACCTTAATGGGCACTTACTAAAACCAACTATAGTTAAGATAGTAGGAGCTTGGCACTCACTAACTCTTTTTGTATAATCTTTAGCATATTTGAGAATAACCAAGTTAAAAACACACACACGGCTACAGCAAAAGCTAGAAGGGGAGAGGGGCTGGGGAAGAAAGCTATGCATAGTATGAGTATCTAGGTTGCCTAAGGCTTCCTTACCCAGAGATGAAAATTCCCACATCCTTAAGTTCATCTATAATAGTTCATTGCTAGACTCAAGTTGGAGGTTCTTCTTGCTGAACCCCCCCTCTCCCTGGCAAAAATAAGGAACAGTTCATCACTTATTTTAGAGCAAGATTATCACTGAGAAAACAGACCCAGAAGCTTGGTTTTCTTACCTCTCTTCTCATTTTATCTGTATATAGCATGGACCTTGGGAATTTGAGTTAAAAATTGCCTTTTATTACCTCAGTGTCTTGATGTTCCATAGTGCTTGGGAAAGCACTACTATTTGGCCAGCCATACTTGGTACATCCTCATTTACACTATTCTTATATCAGACACTCTTCCTGGGTCTGCAATTATAGTGACTTTTCTAGTCTTTACAACCTTTTAACTATTATCCCAACAGGACAGGGGATGAGGATACATAAGCCTAAGAGGTTTAGTTACTGACCTGGGGCCATCTGGGAATAAGGGAGAGTCCTCTTTTACTTTTTGGTTTTTCGAGAGATAGGGTTTTCTCCGTGGATCCCTGGGTGTCCTGGAACTCATTTTGTAGACCATGCTGGCCTCAAACACTCAGAGGTCTGTCTGCCAAATTCTGAGATTAAAGGCATGCACTACCACCACCTAGCCAAGAGTTTTCTTTTAAATCCAAGTTTCCTGGTTGAAAAGTCCTACCTACTTTCAGTTACATTTTGTTGCCTCTTTGCATGGGGTTCACTTTTTTTCAGGCACAACGAACACTGCTCATAGCCTGAAATGTTTAATGGAAATGGGAAGTTTCTCAATGGGCATGTAAAGAATGGAATGCACTTTTAGGCAGACATGCTCTTGTCTTATTGGTCAATCCAGTGTGACAGTGGAGGAACCTGGTTAGGGGACCAACCACCTCCAGGAAGGTGGGTTCTGTTTAAAAATAAGGTGCCTCTTCTTTCCAGAATTCCTTATACCTCAGTGGAGTCCCAGCACCATGAGATTTAACTGTGTCTACATGCCTTTCTGAAGCCTTTCTTTCTTCCCTTTTGAGGATGGACTCATCAAGATCCACCTGCTTATGCCCCAAGCTTGGTGAGATGATTTTTATAAGCTTACTCCACTTTAGTCTTTGTGTCTGTATTCAATTCTGGAAAATCCCCAGCTCAGTTCCCCTTACTTCTCCCATCTTTCTCTTCTATGATTAAATGTTAAAAATGTCTCCTTCCACTAAGAAATGAATCTCAATGGAACTTCCCCATACACCTACATTTTCCCACTTGGAAACTACATTCTAGGCAACTTTATACATCTTTCAATTGAATAACTGTTTTCTCATGTATCCTGTTCTGCTTCCCAGTACTTTAAGTATTATAACAATCTTTATTAGGCATATTCTTTTGGCTGGACTTTAGTTTTCCCAACATATCTGATTATCTGTGTTTGCAGATTATTGCTGTTAAAAATTATTTATAAAAGCTAGGTGTAGAGGCACACACCTGTAACCTCAGAACTTTTGAAGGCAGGCCCAGGATTGTGATTTGAGGCTAACCTAGTGACTTTGCCACAAAAGGAAAACCAGAGAGGGGGAGGTTAAGTATTACTGGAGATTAAACTTAGCTTAGTTTTCTCATGCCTTTGTTGCCATATCTCAAGCTGCTGTTACCTAGACCTGAGGAAAGCCAAGGATGCTTTTAGAGTTTCTTCTATCACTCTGTCTACTATTAACAAGGCCATTATCTCTACACTTAGGAAAGGGGTTAGCTCTGATTTATTTTGTTACATTCTGTAGGGTATAGAAGTTTGAGAACCCAATATAACTTTTCAAAGGTCTCTCATTTGAACTCCCATGTGGCATGGTGGTTTGAAGGAAAATGGCCCCCAAAGAGTGGTACTTGTTGGAGGAAATGTGTCACTGCAGAGATGGGCTTTTGAGGTCTGATATAAGCTCAAGATACTGCCCAGTGTCTCAGACCACTCACCTCCTGCTAGCTGTAAGATGTAGGACTCTCAGCTGCTTCTCCAGCTATATTTGACTACAAACTGCAATATCTCACCATGGTGATAATGGACTGAACCTCTGAACTATAATCAAGCCATCTCAAATGTTTATAAGAAATACTGTGTCTCTTCACAGCAATAGAAACCCTGACTGGCACTGAATTTCTCTCACTCAGAGAGCATTAGCAGTCTACATCATAGGCTGTATTTAATCTTACTTATAGGATCCCACTTTTAAAAGACCTATATTATTTTTAAAGTTTATGTGCTTATTAAGGCCAGAGACATCAAAAACTTCTAAAGCTGGAATTACAAAAGGTTGTAACCTCCCAAGTGGATCCTCTGTGAGTAATAAGCTCTAACTGCTGAGCCATCTCTCCAGCCCCCAAGATCCTATTCTTAAACTGTCTTGGGATTGTCCAGTCTTTTCAGCCTCAGTGCTTTCCTGAGGTATCTACATGTTCACTGCCCCCTCCTCATATTTTTATGCAGAAATTTAATCACCAATATAGTATAAAGTTGGACCTTTGGGAAGTGACTAAGAGGGTGGAATACTTCTATATGGTATTGATACTGCAATAAATGAGGCTCAAGATTCCTTTATATGGTGCACTGAGGTCCTTCTATGACACAGGAAATGGATCCTAACCAGACATGCCACTTGAGAGTGCCCCATTATTATACTTGCCAGTCTTCAGAATTGTAAAGTTATTTTTAAATTATGCAGCCTACATTTGTTATAGCGTCAAATGTACTAAAGACAAGATACTATGTGCCTTTAAAATATATATTATTATTCATTTTCAGCAGAAAACTGACCCAAATACTTAGCCTAACTTTGCCAGAAACAATGTCTATCAGTTTAAACTTTATCTTTATCCTGTTAACACTTGTCTATGACACCTTCCACATACATTTAATTTTACAAAACCTAAAACTAAATATCTTGACCCTGTTCCTAGATAAAAGCACTTTAGAACTCCCATCTTGTAATTTACTTTTCGCCACACCAGTCTCTCTTACTAATGCAAATATTAATTCATTTACAAGTTAATATTTTTGCTTCTTGTTTTCTTCTTGCATATAGTTTACTAGAAAAGGTTATCTAATCTCACATCCATTGACTGGTCCAAACAGGCTTGTCCACAATCAACTCATTAAATGTATAGCATGATGTCCCAACTATGGAGACCCATATACACCCAACTCCACCTGAGTATCATTTTTCTGGGCCCCAAGAGGCCACTAAACGATTTCCCATCTCTGAATAGACAGGGGCTGCAGTAGTCATCGGCACTTAGTGCACTAGGGCAACCAGGATGGTAATCTAAAAGGAGGCTAGAAAGGTGGCTCAGAGTTAAGTGTTTGCACTCCTTGCTAACAGGATCCAAACGTGGTCCTCAGCATCTCTATCAGGTAGTGTAAAAGTACTTAGAACTCCAGCTCCAGTGGGATCTGATGCTTTCAGCTTCCTCAGGACACATACATTCACAAACACACAGCCCCATTCATACACATAATTTAAAAAAATAACTTTTTTGAAAAGTGACCAGAGCCTAGGATGTACCTCACTGGTAGAACACTTGCATAGTATTGCATAAACTTCTTTGATCCACAGCACCATAAAACTCAATCTTTTCTGAAAGGTTGCCAGTTTCACCATGTTTACTTATGTCATCCCTGAACTAGGTAGTACCTTAGGCTGAGTTGAAGCTCACATAGGGGGACATGATTGTGAGAGGGATGGAACTCAAGCTACAACTACACTGGCTACTTTGGCCATAAGGCACATGGAAAATGGTCTTTTCTTTAGCAAATGAAATCCAACAGCTACTGGGAATGAAGTCTGGTCTTTCTGCCTACCAAAAACCAGCCATTCTGGGGGATTCCTAAATGCTTGTCCTGCTGTCCTTATTCAGGAAACTATTTCCCACTCCATGGAGGGAAGGATGGACAAAAAAAAAAAAAAAAAAAAAAAAACCAAACAAACAATATCCACAGTTCTCTTCCTAGTTGGCTATCGTCAATTTTCTCTGAATGCTTTTAAAAGTTAGGCTGTGCTGGTATGAGTCTATCAAGAGTGGTTTGTTCAGTCTTCAGTAATTCCTGCTCCCACTTTACCCTACTTAGTGCCTAGGACAGTGGGTTGTACCCAGCAGATTCTCAACAAATATCTGCCGAGTAAACTAAATGTGTGAGGGTCAATTTCACTAGTGTCTTGTGCAGAAAACAATGCAAGTTGGGCATTATATTGAAGAAGTGAGTGGTAACAATACACTTTCCCTTTCTTCACCCCATCTTTCAAAACCTCCTGGTGGAGATTTGGAGGCCTTTCTAGTACTCCCAGAGGGAGACATAATTGATAGGAATTCTTAAAGAAATATGGATCTGGCTGGAGATTGTCTTTTTTAATGATTGTAGATCCTGAAGTCTGAAAACAAACTGACACTTCACTGGGTACTAATAACTTGTTCAAATATTACAAGTGGATCTCAAATCAGAGAAGTCTGCTTTTACTGTTGAGATACCTTGCTACAATTACTGGTATTTTGTATTGAATTCTCTTCATGATGAATTGTATAGCAACAGATAACTTACACAGCCTACTCTAACAAATTATAATCTAACATCATTATCATGATCAGATTGCTTTTCCATGTTCTCTTCAAAATTCATGTTTTCCCCTGAGACAAGCATGATCTAAATTCTGGTGAAACCTCAGATATTAGTTTGGTGGATGAGTTTTTCACAGATAAGACAGAAACCTTTCTGCTTAGATCCAGTATCACTTACAAGGAAGTCACAGCCTATTTACACTTGAGGCATTTCTTTATTGGGGTTTTGCCTTACCTTACCATAACTATCTGCCCTTTATTGCAAAGTGAGTTCTGAATGTATTCATGTTACAACAGACAATATACATATGTAGTACATAAAACCTTTACAACACTTTCAGAAACAAACACTTTATATTATTTTAAAAACATGAATTTCCTCCTCCTACTTGGCTCTTATAATAAAATGCCTTCCTTTTAAAGTTTTTATTCATAGGATTCCCTGATTTTTTTCTGTAAGGTGCAAGCTCATGTTGAAGATGTGTTCCATTACTGAAGATACTGAAATCCTCTCCAGTACTAGTATGTGTGAATGCCACCTTCTTGGTTTTCATTTACCATATACATTTCTTATTAAGGGAGTTCACTTGAAACTCTAAGTCTTAGCAGTTCAATTACTACAATAGTATATTCCAACAAATCTGCATTTTAATGTGACTATATCACAGATTTGACTATGCCTCCCCCTACACAGGGACATCTAAATTGTTTCAGAAGTTACCTCCCTATTAAAACCATTATTAAGTCTATAATTTGTGACCACTAATAAACTGATATTCCCTGAAGTCATTCTGTCCCTGAATTTATGTCAGTGGCCCTTGGATTTTTCCCACTGACCAAAGTATAGACTTCAAAATTATACCAGATTTTCTACATTCTTATTCATTCATTATTCAAATAGCGTTTTTGCAATAGTGAATATGGTTTCTAACTAAAGTCCCTTACCTTTATGTTTTATGTCCAGAAATATATGACTATTTGGGAGGATTTTTATTAATGTTCCATCATTTTGAAAAGTTTTAAATCTAGTGGTATTTTATATTCCTAAAAAACTCAACTATTGTGACACTAGAACTGTCCTTGCTATGACTGAATCATGTAGAAAGAATTGCTTATTTAGGATTCTTTCACTTACACTATAAAAATTATAAGCTATGGGTAAGGATTCTTACATTCGTAAAGTTTTTCTTCTATTTGATTTCTTTGAGACTTGAAAGTCTGTGCCTCCCATAAAGGCACAGGCATCCGCATCCTGGTCCCATCCAGAGCATTTCCTCCTTCATAGTAGATTATCTTCTGGAATGTGCCACTATGACTTTCTATACTTGCCATATTTAAGGATTCCTCTCCAGTATGGATTCTTTTATGCTTGGTAAGATTTGATCTGATATTAAATGCCTTCCCACAATCATTACATCGGTATGGCTTCTTTCCAGTATGGATCCTTTTGTGCTGGTCAAGGACAGATCTGTAATTGAAAGATTTTCCACACTCACAATTATAGGGCTGCTTTCCACGATGGACACTTTTATGATTGATAAGACTTGAGTGTGAAATGTATGCCTTTCCACATTCATCGCATCCATAGGGTTTTTCACCTGTATGGATCCTTTTATGTACTGTGAGGCCTGAACTGTTCCTGAATGCCTTCCCACACCAATCACATATATAAGGTTTCTCCCCTGTGTGAATCCTCTTGTGTTGGGAAAGAAGTGAACTGTAGCTAAACGATTTCCCACACTCAACACACTTGAAGGGTTTTTCCCCAAGATGGACTCTCTTATGGCTTATAAGAGTTCTGCTTGAGAAAAAAGCTTTTCCGCATTCATCACATGTAAAGGGTGTCTTGCCAGGGTGTGTACTTTTATGGTTAATAAGGCTTGAGTGTGAGATGTACGCTTTTCCACACACATCACATTCATAGGGCTTCTCCCCAGTGTGTATTCTTTTATGAACTTTAAGGCTTGAGTTGTTTCTGAAGACCTTTTCACACCGATCACATTCAAAGGGTTTCTCTCTAGTGTGAACTCTTTTGTGTTGAGAAAGGAGTGAGGTGTAGTTAAAAGATTTCTCACACACATCGCATTTGTAGGGCTTTTCTCCAAGATGAATCTTCTTGTGGTTTAAAAGGGTGCGGTATGTGATGAAAGCTTTCTCACACTCATCACACTTAAAGGGCTTTTCCCCAGGGTGTACACTTTTATGATTTATAAGGCTTGAGAGTGAGATATAGGCTTTCCCACATTCTTCACATTTATAAGGTCTCTCCCCTGTGTGAATTCGTTTATGTACTTTAAGGCCTGAATTGTTTCTGAAGGCTTTTCCACACTCATCACACCCAAAGGGTTTCTCCCTTGTATGAATCCTTTTATGCTGTTCAAGGGCAGAACTGTAATTGAAGGATTTCTCACAATAGCTGCATTTATAGGGCTTCTCCCCCATGTGGATTCCTTTGTGATTTTTAAGGCTTGAGCGTGAGATATAGGCTTTCCCACACACGTCACACTTGTATGGTTTTTCCCCAGTATGGAGCCTCCGATGGACTTTGAGGCCTGAATTGTTCCTGAATGTTTTGCCACACACATCACATACATAAGGTCTTTCTCCGGTATGAATGGTTTTATGCTGAAGAAGAAGTGAGTTATAACTAAAGGACTTACCACACTCCTTACATTCATGGGCTTTCTTTCCAGGATGAATGCTTTTATGGACTGCAAGGCCTGAACTATAGCTGAATGCTTTGCCACAGATATCACACTTGTAAGGTTTCTCTCCTGTGTGAATCCTTTTATGCACTATGAGGCCTGAGCTGTTCCTGAAGGCCTTCCCACATTCATCACATTCATAAGGTTTTTCACCAGTGTGGATGACTTTATGCTGAATGAGGAGAGAGCTATAATTAAAAGATTTCTCACACTCATCACACTTATAAGGTTTATCACCAAAGTGGATGCTTTTATGATTTAAAAGTGTTCTGCAAGTAATGAATGCTTTCCCACATTCATCACATTCATAGGGTTTCTCACCTGTGTGGATCCTTTTGTGGACCCTCAGGCCAGAGCTATTACTGAAGGTTTTCCCACAAATGTCACATTCATAGGGCTTTTCCCCTGTGTGAATCCTTTTGTGGACTCTGAGACCAGAACTGTTCCTGAAGGCCTTTCCACACTCACCACATTCATAGGGCTTCTCTCCAGTGTGGATCCTTTTGTGTTGGTCCAGAACAGAACTATAGTTGAAGGATTTTCCACATTCATCACATTTGCAGTTCTTCTCCCCAGAATGAGTACTTTTGTGGTTTATAAGGCTAGAGTAGGACATATAGGCTTTTCCACATTCATCACACTTATAGGGCTTCTCACCAGTATGAATGCGTTTATGGACTCGAAGGCTGGAGCTGCTGCGAAAAGTTCCCCTACAGTCATCACACTCATAGCGCTTTTCTCCAGTGTGCATAATTTTATGTTGAACAAGACGAGAATTGTATTTAAAGGACTTTCCACAGTCATCACACTTATGTGATTTCTTAACAGCAGTAGAGTTCTGCTGTGGAGTAGGGTGCAAATTTCCATTAATGTTCTCTACCTGTTCACCTTGTTCACTAATTTTTGGTTTGGTAGGGATAGTCTGACACACGGTATTTGCACTTGGATATAAACTTTTCTCAGATGCCTCATCATCCTGTTCTATTTTTATATTTTCTGTGTTCTTAGATTTGTCAGTATTTTCTCTGATGCTACTATTGTCTTCCTTCATTATTTTCCATTCAGGCCTTGCCAATTGCTTTTCTACCCAATCACAAGTGTCACCGATCTTCTGCATATGAGTCTTGTGAAAATTTTCCACATTTGTACACTGAGAGTCTGCATTTGAATTACTTTCATTCTTTTTAGCTGATTCCTCATCATCCATGCTTGTCTTCAAACGTGACACTAGATCAAAAAAATGAAAATGTTTATTTAAAAAAAATAGTAACATGAGCAAATAACAAAATCAACTTATCCATTTGATGGGTATTTACTTGTTGTGCAGCAGGTACCATTCATTAAATAATCCTTAAAGATTTATATCTGGGGGCTGGAGAGATGGCTCAGTGGTTGAGAGGACCTGAGTTCCATTCCCAGCATCCACATGGCAGCTAACAATTGTCTGTAATTCTAAGATCTGACACTTACACAGTTATGCATGCAAGCAAAACACCAATTCACATAAAATAAAAATAAATATTAAAAGATTTATGTCTAAGAGTGCTTTACTTATATATAGGAGTGTGCACCATGTACATGCCTAGTGTCCAATGAGTTCAGAAGAGGTAGTTGGATCCCCTGGAACTGGGGTTAGGCATAGTTATGATTCACCATTGAGTGCTAGGAACTGAACCCAGGTTCTCTGCAAGAACATTTTAAGCATTCTTAAGTTCTCAGTCATTTCTCCAGCCCCATAAGCACCACTTAAATTGTTGGGGATATGTTGGGGGTTATTAATAAGATTTCAATACCTTCTGAACTTCAGTTAAAATCAGAGCCCAGATTGTTAATAATCCAAAGAGCTTTTTCATTTCTGCTTTAACAGTCTAGCATGAAGGTGAGTTAAAAATGGGTGGGACTGATGTACAATGTCACCTCAAAAAAATAAAGCAACAAGTCTGAAAAACAGATAACAGAAAAAAATGAAAAAACAAAGGCAAGGTTAGTAATTTTTCTTTGAAAAGTTACACATAAATCAGGAGAAGGTAAATCAGTACCCTAAAAGAAGGATGAGGCAGGTAGTTGTAGTTATAAGATTATGAGGACAGTGGCCAAGAAATGAGAAAGAAAGAAATCTGCAGCTATTGTAAATTGATCTTGCATTCTGAAATTTCCTGTGTATAGAAAACACTGTCCTTGAAAAATGGCTAATCATGAATAACTTACATAGTAGAAGAAACATGTTCCAGCCTGCCAAAAAATAAAATTTTCATTCCTACTTATAAAGTAGTCATATAGCATGTGAAAGATTACAACAGCAACAGTGTGATGGCTCAATCTTATAATTCCGGCACTTAAGAGGCTGAGGCAGGAAGGCAAACCAGGCCAGCATGAGCTATGGTGTAAGACCTTGTCTATGGGATGGTGAACAAAGATGACAACACCTTAAGCCACTGAGCACAGAAGTATAGTTGGTCCTCCATCCTGCAGGCTCTGCACCTGCAGATCAGCCAACCATGAATCAAAAATATTCAGAAAAAGTTACATTTAAACTAAAAACATATATATACATATATATATATATGCCTTTAATTTTTATCATTATTCCCTAAAGAGTAGACTATTACAAAGACTCACATTTAGGCACTACAAGTAATTTGGAAATGGTTTAAAGTACATAAGATGATGTGTAAAGGTCATTTGTAAATACTATTTCATTTTAAACAGGGGGCTTGAGCATCTGTGATAGACTGCTATTTGGGAGATCTTGAAACCAACTCCACATACAGACCAGAAAATTACTAGAATACTGACTAGGTTCAAATAACTAGCTAAATGATCTTTGAGAAAGTTACTTAATACAGCAGTTTCTTCACCTATCAAATGAAAGTAACAGAACCACTGTAAGTATTAAATGATAGTCATGTAAAACCAGTAATAACAATACTTGTCCCTTGGTCAGGGCAAAATGTTAATGGAATTCATTTTATTATTTATTATGGTATTAAAGGTTAAGCTATTTAATCAGGGTTAAAATGTGTGAGAAAAGCACATGATTCAAAAAGAGATAAACTTCCTAAAGCAGACTTTAATACCCAAGCAGGGATCCTGGTCTCCTGAAGGTACTTTACGTGACACTAATACATACTTTCTGACATATTGACTTCTAAGAAACTTGTTCCAAAATACTAGAAAACAAAGCATTTGCAATCATCTAAAATGCGATATTTCCCTCCTGCCTTGGGTAACATTTCAGAACAGTATTGTGCAATTTTGTGAATCTTGGAAAAAAATTATATGTAACTATGTGAGGAGAAAGTGGACAATAAAAGATACAGGATTTGGAGTGGACATGTGTAAAGAGTCATATTATCCAACTCAACTCATTTCCACAGGAATAATGATCTCCTGCAGGAATAGAAGCTAGAAATGAAGTCCATATAGAAGATGAAAACTCACCCAGTAGACATGAAAGCTAAGGGTAGTGCATCTGAGGACGTATTATGTAAAACTAGTTCCCTACTCCCTGTATTACTTCAGGCAGAGCAGTCCATAGTACTCAAAAGGTAGAACTAATGGGTAGGCTAGCATAGTTCCAGAAGCTTCAACAGCAGCATACATTATATACACTCTGCTATTTCCAAATACAACAGCGACTTTCTATCCACTTCTTTTTCAATTTTACCTCCTCCATCTTAACTTCTTCAGAACAGAAAATATTAAGGTTCTTATAGTCATAAAAACAATTTCCTAAAATAAAAAGTTGCTAGGAAAGAAAAAGAGCTGTGACTACTAGCCATACTGGCTATTTAACATGTGCTATAATTAAAAATGTGCTTCTATAATTTAAATGTGTTACTGGTGTATAAATAGACATACCCAGAAATTATTCTAACTACACACAGAAATTGATGATGAGGATGGCATTACTTGGAAAAACGTTTTTTAAAAATAGTGCTGTGACAAATATAAAGCCATCTAGGGAATAAAAAGGATAAAATTAGATCTTTTATATCACAAAAGGGACATCTCAAAATGGAACAGAACTCTAAATATAAAGAAGCTAGAAATAATATAACAGATACTAGAATAACCAATACTAGGAGAAAAAAAGAAAACCATGAGTTAATGACTCTATGATCTGGGTACAGAGAAAGCTTCCTAATCACAATCAACATGTAGTACAAGACTGCTATTTACAACATACTTTTATGGTACAAATAGCATATAAATAAATTCCTACTCCATTCCCCCCCAAAAAATACTGTCAGATCTGTGACAAGAGGTGAAGGAAAAGGCTGTACTTCGCCAAGAACTCTACTGCAGGCCCTAAGGTTATAAACAAGGTGTCTGGGTATGTCCAAAGCCTATTTGGCTCACTAGGAACTACTGGTACTCAAAACAGTGAGCAGAATGAAATCTTCCAGGAACAGAGTGGCTGCTTCAGTAACAGAACTGCTTTCAAGGTAGAATGATGTGTTAGAACTTGCTATTGATAGAATAGTACAAGATAAGAAAGTATGGATGATGACGTGCAATTGAAGAACACTGATTCAGTTGCATAAACCATTCATTACAAAGCCTCTGAAGTCTAGAGATGTAGTAGCTATATGGATAGGTAGATCTCATCTATCAGTTAAAGAGACAGTTAAATAACAGGATTGACAGTTCTAATGATTGGAACAAAATATTTGTTATTAACTGGAATACACTCAAAACAGAAATCTAGCTAATCAAGTATCTATGTGCCTGGAAAGACTGGGCAGTTTTTGGCCCTTAGGCCTAAAGGTCCCACTGTACTGATCTTTAAAGCTGATATAACTAACTGCTCCGCACCAGGCTAGTACATTTGAGTTCTTCAAGACCATTCTGATTCCCAAGCACCTGATAGCTCATGCTAGTTTATCAAAGATCAGCCCTTACAGAAATTAAGTTGTATTCTAAGAAGACCTAGACTGAAGTCAAAATCCAGCAGCATATCTGTTTTTCTAAGTGAATGGCTCATGGAAGCAAACCTGACTCTGGTCTGTATGCTCATTATATACCCAGTACTGCTCTACCCAGAACTGGCTCATCACAAGACAGACTTTGAAAAGTGCTCAGATTTCTTTCTGCCAGACTTTGCATAGTCCATAGTCAATCTACCTAAAGGGCCTAGAAAAGTGACTCCTTAAGAATCTGCACCAAAAAGTTACTATAAAAACAGGGTCTCCAAGGTGTAACAGCTGTAACGCCACCAGTCCTTTCTCTACTGCAGTTGAAAAGGTAGAATTTTCAGAGTTGCTTGATCAAGATGACATAGACCTGTCTGATTGGGGCTGATGGCTCTGCAGGACCACATGAACTAGAGAAAATGTTGAATGGCAGCTATAAAATCAGTGAGAAGTTTAAACTCATTCCAGGCATTTGAGGAGTCCAACAGTTCAAGCCCAATTCTTGTACCAATTCTAGCATAACCAGTCCAACAATATAGATATCAAAAACCTAAGAAGCCTGAAGTGCTTGAATAACAACCTCGGAGGCCATGAAACCACTGTCTATTCCCAGCACAATCAGGACTATCAAACTATCCAGAACTATCAAAACCCATATGGAATACACTAAGCCATGTATGTATGACCTTTCAGGAAAAAGGGGAGTGGAAGGGAGGGAAGGGAAGGTGAAAGGAGGAAAGAGTGAAAGAAAAGAAGGGAGTATTGAGAAGTAAGCTCACTGTAGAATTACTTCTGAAAAAAAGGAAAAGGTGAAAGGCTGTGGAACACAAAGAGAGTCTCTGAATATGGCTCTGTCCTTCCAGAAGAGCTAAAAGAACAAGCTAAGGCAATGGTTCGTATTACAACTGCTGATTTCTTCCAAGTCATAAAGATCGATTTCTTTTCTAGTGTATTACTAGGTCCTCGTTGTAAAGAAAGAAGTTCTGAAGAAATGCCTACTACTGGGGGCAAAGCTGGTAAAGAAAAGCTTAGAAGCCCTAGGGCCGCTTCCTGTTGTCCCTTCTAACATTGTTCATCTAGGGATTATCAGAAAAGGAGATAAGAAATCTCAGTCAGGATCTGTTCTGGAGGTCAATGACTACTTTAAAAGAAAGCCTAGAAACATGTAATGCACTCCCTACAAGAAGATAACCTCTTAGACTGGGATTGCCTCCCAGCATTTATTATCTCTTTGCCTGTTGGCAGCTTAAAGTTGGTAGAGACCAGAGACCCTAACAAAGCCCTCTAAAGATATGAAATGGACTATTAGAGTGAAGTAGCTATTCTGCAGACCATCATACATGAATTCAGTGACTGTGACTTGATATGTAGGGCTAGAAGAATTCTTATGGCACAATTTTAACTGAAAATTTTGGAAATTACTAAATCTGCAATCACAGAAGACCAGTTAAATAAAATATAAAAAAATAAATAAAAGGAGCACTAGAAAAGGAGAACATCTCATTAATAGGTAGAAAATTACACAATGTTTAGTATTATATTATCAGAAAGTGACAAAGCATAGATGCCAAGGAAGAAAATACCAAGTATTTTATCTGCTTATCTTTACGGTAATACCAAGAAACAACTGACATTTGCAAAGAGTGGAGTCAGAGATTAGGGCATAAGGGGATGAGGAGGTAGACACTGATTATAGCACAGAGCAGTTTTCACTAATGACAGCATAATAATGTTCTGCATAACCAAAGAATAAAATGAAATCAATGAATATGAGGGAAGGGAAATTGCTAAAATGGGAAATAAACACAAACAGTAACCTCATCTGTGTTTCACAGGGATACCAAAACTACAGAAAAAAAATAAACAGAAAGTTTAATTTATGTAATTTAGGAACACAATATTTGATTACATACTTGTCTACACTCAATTTTCTGAAGACTGGTGGGGAGATGCTGGGGAGAATTTCAAATGTGAACTATTAGTAGTAGTATAGGCAAAGCAATTCTAAAACAATTTTTGATGGACTGTGAAACTCAAAGGTGACTTTTGTTAGAAGTCAGAATGATTCTCATGGAAGACATAAAATAAAAGATAGGAAAAAGAGAAAAAGAAACTTATATGGATAAAGTACAAGTATTGTGTAAACTCATAATTTTTAAACAACGCATGTTTGCATGTACACATTTTATCTCTACACAGATATATTCCTTAGCTCTGGTTGCCAGCAAGCTAAGAAATGTATTACCATAGTAGTAAAAGCACATCAATCTAGTATTCCCTGCTAAAGAGAATCCAAGTCTTTAGAGAAACGTAGGAACAGAAGAACAAAATGAGCTGTGGTGTGGTGTGATATTACCAATAAGTAAGGAAAAAACAGAAAAGGCGAGGTATACTAAAGCCAGACTGAATAACCAGTTTAGGCACAATAAGTAAGCATAGTAATGATAGATAATCTACTAAAAACAGGACTGCACAAGTTCCTACAGATAAAAGCCAGGAAAATGGAGGCTTCTTGATTACAACATAATTAGCATTCCATATTTTCAGAGTAAAGACTAGATGAGAAAAAAAAAATCAATAAATCCTAAATCTGGGGAGAAATTTTGACAAATGGGCTATTTGCTGAATTTAAATATTCCTTCTCAGAATGCTTATTAGAGAAAAAAAGAATAATTATGCATAAAATTAGGCAAAGCTTTGACAGATTGGAGGCAGAGACTTCCAGAATACATCACATGAACTGAACCATTAAGAAAACAGGTTAATCCAAATGAAGACTACTCTTTTAAAGGGGCCATGGGGAGAGAAGGAACTCCATTTTTCAGCCTTTTTTAAAAAAAAAAAGATTTATTTACTTTATGTATATGAATATACAGAAGAGAGGGAGTCAAATCTCACTGTAGATGGTTGTGAGTCACCATGTGGTTGTTGGGAATTGAACTCAGGACCTCTGGCAGAGTAGCCAGTGATCTTAACCACTGAGCCATCTCCCCAGCCCCATTTTTCAACTTTTTAAGACAAAGAGAAGTTCTAAAACGTTAAAGGCTAAACTGTTACATTTTTACAAAGTGCCACAGCTAGGTGTTGGCACCACATTTAATCCCAGCACTTGGGAGTCAGGGGCAGACAGATCTGTGTTTAAGACCAGCCTTCTAGGACATCTGGGACAGCCAGAGTTATTATATAGGAAGAATCTGTCTCAAAAAACAAAATAGTCAGCTGGCAAGGTTAAAATAAATGTTAACTTTAAATTTACTGAAACTAACAACTGTTCTGTAGTTGGTTAAGAAAGTATCCCTATCCATAAAAAAAAAAATCACACACAGGGGCTAGTGAGATGGTTCAGCAGGCCTGAAGACATAACAGGATCCACATGGTGGAAGGAGAAACAAATTCCTACATTTGTCCACTGACCTCCACAGGTGTTCTGTGGCACATACACATGTCCAAATAAATGGCTGAAATTTAATTTTTAAATTAAAAATATATACAAAATATCTAAGGTTAGAGGACCATCATGTATTAAATTATCCTCAAATAACTTGGGGAAAATGTATATGAGAGAGCAAGAGGCCAAAATGAAATAAAATATTAATAGGTGAATATGAATAAAAGAAATCTTTCACTATTCTTTTTTAAAGATTTCTTTTTATGTGTATGAATGTTTGCCTGTGTGTATGTCTGTATACTACATGAGTGCATGGTGACTAAAGAAGCCAGAAGGAATTGGAAGCCCTGGAAATGGAGTAACCAATTACTGTGAGCTACAACAAGGGTGCTTGGAACTGAATCCTAGTCCTCTGGAAGAGAAGCCAGTGCTCTCAACAGCTGAGCCACCCTTTGTATTTAAAATTACCTTCAAACATAAAATTTTCAAAATGTCAATACACTTAGAATTCTGTCACTTCTACTTCCCTTCTAGGTGTGACTCTCACTGCCTATTTAGTGACCTCTCTCACTTTAAGCTGCATCTACTCAACCTGGTTTCTTTCACTCCATCACTAAATTTCACTGCACTAGCCTTTTCTAGATAATACGCTTCGTTTGCAGAGTTGCTGATGTTCATGTGCTCCTTTCATTTTATCTTTCCCCTTGACTCTATGTTCACCTACTCCCCTCTGGACAGGCAGCTCTGTATGTATGATCTGTACCACTCCTAAAAGCTGTGTTAGAAATTTATCTTTGCCCAGAGCCTTTATCTAAACACAGATCCTATTATCTGCCTCACTGTCCTCTTGGCCTAAATCAGAAGCAGGCTCTTCTATTTCTCTCAACTTCATCCAAAATAGTCTGTAAAACTGATTTTATCTCATGAATACTGGCTTCTAGGCCTTACTCTCAGGCCTCCATAATTCTCTTCTGTACTATTGCCCTCTGGAGTCTTTCTGCCTTCATTCTTATCCCATCCAGTTCTTCTAAGAGCTGTTATAAACACATTTTTGCTATAGTTGAACATCATGCTAAAACAAAATTCATGCTTAAGTTAAACTCCCAATGTAATATTAAGCAGGTCTTTTTCATGTGTTATTCTCACTGTGTTATTGGGGCTGGCCTTGAAATTGAAGATCAGAGATCCCAGCTTCAGACTATCAATTATCTGGGATTACAAAAGTGTGACACCGTTCCTGGTAGAAGTAAATGATAAGGCCATGGAGACTCTGTCTTCATGGTACAGAATATTAATGCCATTATTGTGGGACTGGGTTCCTCATAAAGAACTCTTATTATGACTCTCTCTGCTCTTCTGCCATGTGGTGCCTTTCACCATGTAAAAACAGCAAGGACTCAGGAGAGCCAACATCTTAATTTAGGGCTTCTCAGGCTCTTGTTGTAAATTTAAATTATCCAGTCCGCAGGCTTTGCTAGAATAGCACAAAACCAAAACTTAACAAATCTTAACACACCCGCCAATCTCAGGCCAAATCCTCTGTATCAAGCTACCTAAATGTGTTTTAGACACAAAATGGGCATTAACTTACTGCTCACTCCCACTGCACTCACTAATTCTCAGTCTATCCTTTCCTTCATGCATGAGTGTGTACTGTGCTTATATGTATAAGTATGCATGTACATGTGTGTGTGTACATGTGGAGGCCAGGGATGTTCATGTCAGGTGTCTTCAACAATCACTCTTCATGTATCTTCTGAGACAGGGTTTTTCATCAATTCAGTTAGGCTGTCTGGCCAGGAATCTTCAGTGCTCAGTCTTTCTCCCCTCCTCAGTGCTGAGATTTCAGGTGTATGGTACAACTCCAGGCTTTTCATATGAGAATCTGTGCTCAAGTCCTGATGATAATGACAAAATGCCATTTCTTCAACCCCTCCATCAATTATTTGACAAACTGAATTCTTTCTCTAAACCTTAATCCTTAGGGACTGTATGACTGGTTACTAACTGGCCTCAAATGCATGGTATCACAAACACTACTATTTGCTTCTTCAATCTAGTCAAAGACCAAAGTCTCCGTAACCCTCTGTTTGGGCAGGAGCTATATGGCACATCCAGTATAGTTCACACAATCAAAAACACAGGCAAAAGTACATCAAGACAGCAGGAGCATAAATGCTGTTAGCAAATAAGGCAATCGACAGAGTGTAATAAAGTACACTGCCATCCTTATGAACAATATTTAGGGTACATTCTAATATCTGAATAAATAGTACACAAGGAACTTAGATTATACCCATAATAAGTAGTTTTTCCCCCCACCACAAAAGCTTGGGGTCAGTCCAGAAAAATGAAGAGATAGGTGAATCAAGGTCTGTTCCAGAGAGCATCAGCACAGATAGTGGAAAAGGTGGAAGGGCTGAAGAAGAACTAAAGTTCCTAACACTTTGGGCATTTGGAGCCAAAACCAGATAGGTAGGCAACAAAGGCTCAGCAGAGTCTGACTCAAACTAAGAGTTCACTTACTCCTCGGGAGAATAACATAAGCATTATTAAATCTGAGGTAGGCAATATTTTTCTGTAAATGGCCAGATAAGTAATACTTTAGGTCATTTGGACTGTGCTGTTGATTATAAACATTCCATTAAAAAGGTAGAAGCCTTTCTTAGCTTATTGTAGACAAATAACCCAGTAGTCTACCTACTGCTGCTAGACATAAAAACAAAACAAACAAAACCAAAGCTAAAATGGGTTGTAATGTAGTAGTACGATAGCTGTTAGGAGTACATGCCACTTTCAATGACAGCTAAACATATGAGAGTAATACAAAACAGAATTAAGAATTTGCTTTAAAATGCTTCAATCAAGAAAAAATATGAGACAAAGATGAGAAAAATGTAGCAGAATCCTGAAACCATGAGCTACAGTTTACTGTATGATTTTTACATTGCTTAATCGTCCTCCCTTCCTCTCTTTATGGAGCCAGAGCCTTACTACATAGCCCTGGCTGGCTTCAACTCACACAGCTCCTGCCTCCTGGGACTAACAGGACCACTACTGCCTCCACCACCAAGCAGTGGGAGAATGGATTGGGGGAGGGGGTAGGAGAACTAAGAAGTGGAGTTCCAAGTTATTATAATATAATCAATAGGATTATTGGCCTCTATAGCACAGGACTAGAAAGAACCAAAAGAGATTTTAATTTCTCAAAACTGGATGGGAAATCTCTATACCCAGTTTCTGATAGGCAGCATAACAGTCTGGTAATGTCGGTGAAAGTCAACCATGAAAAGGCCCCTCACAAATTACATAAAACTCACAACCCTGGGCTATTTCTACACTTGTTCACATTCTGCCCCTAAGTCTACAAAAGTGTATGCAGATAGCAAGAACCTAATTCCTCTGTTCTGGTCAGTGGGCAGCTCCTTCTCAAAAGCTATGACAACTCACAAGAGAGCAATTCTAGTTCAGTAAAAACAGCTCCTACAATAACAAACTACAAGAAATAGGTGCAACATCCCGCAACTACTTTTTTCCCCTCTTTTTTTGTAATTATTAATAAAGTCTCATTTTTTATCCATGTATCCCCTTGTTCAAATGCCCTTCCCCTCCCACCCCTACAAGTCACTCTTCTCCCCATCTCCTTAGCCTACAACTACTTTCAGTTTCCAGATTTCAGCTGTAGTGGACAAGCTATGTCTGAAGTGTATGTAATCTGGGGTTTCCATACCTGAAGTTCTTAGATAACTTCATCAATATTATGAATAATAGTCATTCAGATGACTAAAAGTCATTCAAACATGTTCAGATGACCAGAATAAAATTAAGAATGTCTACCAACTCAAGACCACCTAAGTGGTAGAATGTGCAAGTGGAATTATATGAGAGAAGTAATATACACACAAGAGTATGATTTGTGCTCTGGTTATTTTTGTGTTTTATGAAAAGAATTTATGAATAGTTAACAAGATCTATTTCTATTATTTAAAAATTAGGAATAGGGATTGAGGGGATTTTTGTAAAGGAAAATTCTCATAGTAGTTGAAGAGAGTTCTAGCTACTCCAGGAAAAATGAAAGCAAAAGACTAAGAAAGGCAGTGTAGTGCTTTTTCTGAAGCTAATGGCTCACTCAGGGACTGGCTTGAAGCAAGTAATTTAGCATATTTTGATTGAGTTAATGTAAAACAAAAAAATTATTTTATTAATCTCAGCCCCTCCCTATTTTCTAGTATAGAATCATTTCAAATACTATCATTTGAGATAAAAACACTGGAAACAACTCAAGGATTATCAAACACAATCCTTATCTAAAACATCTTTTAAAATGGTCCCTTTACTATGGGTCTGCAAAACACACAACAAATTTGTTTCCAGAGATCTGTAAAACAAATTCAGTAAAATAAAGAAGCAGGATTTGGTATGCTACCACCTATGTGAATAAGAGGACCAAACTACATATTTGCCAGTATTTAAATAAAAAAATTCTGTAAGTCTAGTAAAAATCTTTTTTTTTTACCTTTTAAGGTAGGGCCTAGGCCCAGGGTAGAGAACACTAGAAGAAAATCTTATGTTTTTATGTTTTGTATTAAATTTTTGTTTTAAAAATCTTTTCATACTTTAGTGTTGTGGTCACATGAACATTACATATTCAAAAAGTCTCTCTCTCACACACATACACACACTACTCGTTCAAAAAGTTAGTCACTCACACACAACTCGTCCTGGCCACCTAGATTAACCACATTCTAAGGCAACATACTAGCACGGGTACGTCACCATCTGGCCCCTGTTATCTTTTACATCACCGCCCCAACACTTCTCAAGGGTTTTTCCTAAGTCAAAATTTTGTTTGCTGTGATGGGGGTGGGGCAGATGGCCTTCTCAGGTCGCAACCATTGGTCTACACGTGAGTTTCTCCTAGAAGAGAGCCGGGAAGTGGAAGGGTTTGCTTCCACACCCGCAAGTGTCTCTCAACACCCCTCTCCCACCAAAATAAAGGGGAGAGGTGACACAATTTGGTCACTTCCAAGTCCCAGAAACAAACTTAACCGCAATCAGAGCAAAATTTTAAGCGCTAGTAATTGGAGTTCTCCTCCCACTCAGCCGGAGGAGGCTAAGAACAGTCACGGAATCCGGGGCGGATTCTGGCCCTTCCTCGGCCGGGGGCCAGCTCAGTCGGCAGGACCTGCCCTCGGGGCCCGGCCGGGGCTTTCCCCTCCCCTTCACTCCCCGAGGACGCTTCCCGAAGCGCCGCACAGTCAAGATCTCCCCAAGGACCCGCCCGAGACCCCAGAGCGGAGAAGGGAAGGGCGTGGCGGGCCGGGGAGAGGCGGGAGTGCGGGCGGCCCGGGACTCACGTACTGGCTGTGGCAGAGCCGCGGGAGCCCGGCCGCCGGCGGGACAAAAGCGCGGACTGCCCGACCGGAAAGACCCACGCCGCGGGGGCACTTCCGAGACCGCTCTAGGATGCTGGAGGACTGACTCGATGGTCAGGCCCCGTCCGCCCACGTGACCCGCTTTTTGTGGGTTTGCTGGTGCCCCTTACTGGGGCTGGAGAGGTCCTTCAACCGGATGTCCAGGATGTGAAGCGGGGCGGTGTTTCCTGTTGTCTTGGGCTTTTATATTCCGGAGTGTGTTTGGGGCGGGTAATGAAGTAATCAAGTGGTGGTAAAATAGATTCTTCACTTCCTGCCTGTAAAACTGAACCCACAGTTATGAAGTGAGACTAAAGAGATTCTTAAGAAGGAGTGCTGAGCTCCTGAGAACAAGCAGAACATGGGGTCCTGCACCCCTTCTTTCTAAAAGACTCCTCCCAAAGCCAAGGCCCTCAACTGAGCTCTAATTTGCAGGAAGCGAGCTATTTGGAGATTGCAGGGGTAGTTGACCCTCTCCCCAGATACCTTGCAGTTTCAAAAACAGCTAATCTAGGGAAAACAGCTAACTTCCCCATTCTGTCACTAAGAAAATCCCCTTCCCTTATCTTTAGCTGTATTCTGTCCAGTCTCATCCCCAGAATCACACAGTTTTACAACGGAGCTCAGATCTGGAACTGAACTGAGCTGACTACCCAAAAGCAAGCCCCCCTTTTAAAAGCAAAGATCAAACAAAAACCATAGGAATGCTGTTATCAGGCTTGGGAGTGAGGGCTCAGGGAAAGTTTCTTTACTATTGTGGCAGGTGGGGAGCTGCTGGCTGATTGTTTTAGGATGGGGAGAGAATGCCTTCCGACTGGACTGGGCTGGAATACCCTTGGATGACCCAGGACCTTGGGCACTTGGCCCTGGGTGCTCAGCCTTGGGGGGTTTGGGCACTTGGCCTTGGGTTTAGAAACTTCTCAGCTTCAAAAATAGCTTCAGGCCTCAAGGTGGAGGAACTTTAGTTTCCACGAGCTACAAAACTCCAGTTGAAAACCTTTAGTCTGCACCAGTCGGTGCCTATTTTCTTTCTTTCTAAGCAAGCGCTGACATGGTTATGTGGAAGGAATGGAAGTTTTGGTGTAGTAGTGTCTGTCCTTGATCACACTAGTATAGAATTCTGTGCATGTCTAAGGAGGCCAGGTCCAGTGGGAAGTATTCTGTGACATAAAGCATAGGACAGTAGTAAACCCTCAGGTGGAGCGGTGTCCTAGATCCCTGTCAGGACAGCAAGCAACAAGTTGTGGAGTAGAGCATGGCAGGTTGGGGGTTGGGGAGGATTCTCCTATAATCCAAAGAGTAGCTGAGACACATCTTTCCAGGGCTAGAAATGTGACCAGTGCAGCTGACCACCAAATGTCTAATTACATTTTATTCAAATAGCCACTTATCTCTAGGAGTTCACTTAACAAATAGTACAACTCAGAAGAGCTTTGGACAATTCTTTCATGCTTCCAGAAGAGTTTATAGTCTAAATTAAAGGCTATCATATTAGGCTGCCCTGCATTGTGAGATTTTAGATGTTTTTGTTTGCTTGATTTATTTTCTCTTAGACAACAAAGTATAACACTATCTGTACTTGGATTCAGACATTTTGTTCAGTAAAAGACAGCGGAGAGGGATCATTGGGAAACCTAAATAAGGTATCTTAATTTGGGTGATTTTTATCGTGGATGATGTTTTTTCCCTCCATGATTTGTTATTTTGTATGCACTTTGGCAGGGGTGGCGCGGGGAGGGTCATGTACAGACACATAGACTAACAGACACACACACTTATACAGGCACACTCATATACACATATACACATGCATACAGATACTCATACACATACACACACGCTCCCTTTTCAGAATTTGCCCTTTGGAACAACTACCAAGACAATCTAGACCAAGATTATCTATTGTAGAGCTACTATGAACACTTGGTGCCGGACACCAAAGCCTGTATTGGCTTTAGTATAGTCATATTAGCTTAGCCATTTTTTAGTCATTTTAAGTTTATAGGTCTCTGCTTCCCCCCTCCCGCCCCCCCGTAATAGCCAAGCCATATTAGCTTAGCCATTTCAGTTTGTAAGTTTATGGGCCTTTGTTTCTTTTTATGACAGCCATTTACCAGAAACTACGTGACATATTCTGGGCTGCAAGGAATCGCTTCATCTCCTTGTCAGAACATCTGTGCAAACAACCTGAAGAGATTCCGCAATCCTTTCCTATGTGACTCTCTGCCCTGCCGACCTCCTTCTTTACTATATAAGCCCCCTGAGAAAAATAAAATCATCCAGCTTGATCAGAATACTGTTTTGCTGGTCGTTCTTTGTGTTTCTTGCCCCTTCCATTTCTTCCCTTTAGGTTGCCGGTCCCCATTTTTCTCATCCTGCTGGTTGGGATAGTTGGCGCCTGAACGTGGAGCTCGAGGACCACGGAGGTTGGAGAAACGTCACACACACAAGAGGGTAGTGCTACCCAGAGTCATTGGACCACCATGTTAGCCAGAACACACCAGCCCCGCAATGATTGCCTCAGAGAGACGTGCTGTGAGTCAGATCCAGAAATTGTAATCATGATGGTGCAAGGTGAATACACACCACGGGGCAAGCTTTCAGTAAACAGAATTTGTTTATTCTCAGACTCCAGGAGTCTCTCATGGCAGGGTTAAGAAAAAGGAATTTCTTTTGATAGAAGCAAGCATGCTTTAGTATTTGAATCATGGTGTTAAGGGACTCTTACAGTGTTAATGTATTGCCTTTTTTATACTTCCTGGCCTGAGAGGACAGATCTAGTCAGTTAAAACAGTTTGTTTTATAATTGCATCTGGTTCCCGTGGAGTCTGGTGATTCCTATGTAGTCAGTGTTTCATATTCAGGAACAGGTTGAAATGCTCATGATGTCTTTCATGTTAACCCTTAAAAGAGTATACAGGTAGTGATAAAGCAATTTTTGCTTGCTTGTTAATGAAATTAAAAACAAAGTCTCAAAGAGCATGAGAGGTTTTGATCAAGAATCCAAATGCCTCCCAGCACTCGGGAGATAGAGACAGATGGATCTCTGTAGCCAAGGCTACACAGAGAAAGCTTCATTATGTCAGGCTACTTTTTCCAGCATAATGCTTTGAGGTTCATGTATGTAGCATGTGTTATAATAGGTGAGTACATATTTTTGTTTCTCTTGGCTAGATTCCAAGAAGTGAGATTGCAGAGTCACATGGCAGCATACTTGAGAAACTGCCAATGTTTTCTAAAAAGGCTGTATTCTGGCCTTTAGCTCCTGGTATAGCCAGGACAACAGACATGTTATACCATCTCTCTCTTCCTTTTTCTTTAGAATTTTACTAGTGTACCATGAATGTGGTTTAGTTTGAATTTCTTTTATAGAACCTTTTATAAATGTCTCCCCTGCTAAAGTTGTTCTGTCTTATTGCTTGGCTGTATTAAATGAATTAAAAAAAAAAAAGATTTAAGCTAAACTTACAGATATTGGCATTGCACCACATAAAGTTATGAAGTAGGTACAAGTCAGGAATTCAGAATGGACTGTTTTTAGGTGCTCAAATATGTGAGTTTGATAATCATTATTCTTCCTCTAAATTAACTGACTTTTAAAGACTCATCCAGTGTGTTTTCCCAGAGATATTTCATTACGGCCTTTAAAGAATGCTAGAAATGGCTGTGCAATGGTAGTTTCTCCACCACATACAGAGGTGCAAATCACAGCAGCCAAGTCTGCTCAGATGGCAGAGCTTCTAGCTGTACAGCTGGCCTTAAACATATTCTTCTGAACCATTTATTCTGTTCACTGATAGTCAATATGTGGCACGGATCCTTGGCCCTTTAGAAACAGCTAGTTATATTGTGCCTGTGAGTAAAGTGTATCAGCTTTTATTAAAAATACAGGTTCTTGTGGGACAGAACTCAGCCACTTTATGTGGAACATTTGAGGGCTCATTTTGACCTTCCTGGTGAGAGCAATGCTCTTGCTGATCAGTTTACTAAATCAACATGTTATGTTTAATACTTTTGATAATGTATTTCAAGCCCATCAGAGATTTCATTTTAATGCTGGATCTTTGAAATTTCATTTCAAGATCACAAAGGACCAAGCCACTCAAATAGTCAAACAGTGTCCTTTGTGTACAGAATTTCTGTCAGTAACCTATTTTGGAATGAATCCTCGGGGCATTTTGCTACTAATCATATTTGGCAGGTGGATGTTACTTATATTCTATCCTTTGGAAGGATGGCCTATGTCCATGTTTCTGTGATATGTCGCGCCCAACCACGCCAGCAGGGAAGAACACAACTCCGGATTCTTCTCTCCAGCAGTTTATTCAGGACCTTGGACAATCTTCTGACCCCTGGGGGAAGCCCGCTCATGGCTATATACCCTAGGGCCTCCAATCCCGGTAAGCCACGTGGACATTGCCAATAGGTCCTAGCACAAGGAAGCAAGCCACCATCCTCGCCTACAGCCATATAAGGAGTTGTTTACTCCCGAGAGCACTCACCCTCGGGAAGGCGGAAGGTGGAAACCGGCACTATCTTTAGGGCGCTGTACAACGCAGCTCTCTACAGTGATACTTATTCCCATCTTATATTTTGCCTCTGCACATTCTGGGGAAAAGGATAAGGATGTTAAAAAGCCGTTGCTTACTGGAGTTTCCTAAAAGTAATCAAAACAGATAAAGTTTTGCCATATTTTGTGCTGAGGACTGAGATTCCTTATAATTTTCCTGGGTCTGACAATTATAGAAGATTTCTCATTGCACTCTTAAAGTTTGTCTTTTTAAAACTAAGAAGGGAGAGTATGCTGCCACCCTCAAAGACCATTTATTTTTCATTTTTTATGTTTTAAATTTTTTAACTGTGGATTCTTAGTCATGTACTGCAGCTGATAGATATTGGAGGCTTAACAACGTGGCCTTACCTCAGGTTAAATGAAAAAAATCTGGCAGATGGCACTTAGCATGGACTAGACCCAGTTCTGGTGTGGGGGAGAGGGTCTGTTTGTGTTTTTTCCACAGGATGCAGACAAACCTATTTGGATGCCTGAGTGGTTGGCCCGCACTGAGAACACTCCTATATAGCAGTCTCCTGGGACGGAGTCAAGGACCTCCCACTGGCTGATGCGGACAGCTAAGAGTAGACAGCCCCACCCTCTCAGCTCCTCTCAGCAGGAACTGAATCAGAAGCTCTTATCTTTTAATGCAAGTTTTGCTCAGACTTTGCTGCTAGCTGCTTTCCTTTTCCAGAGTGTGGCCCTGCTGGAGTTCTTTGGCAGACAGGACCTATTCTTTTGGGTGCATATCTTCTTACTGTGCAAGGTGCTACCATTCCTCCTCTGCACAAAGGTGCAGCTACCTTTGGAAATTACAGCTTCTCCAACAGATCCCAGGATTATAGGTAGAGTCAGGGGCCCTCAGGCAGAGTTCCATTGACTCAGGTTGTTGGCTCTGGATTATGTATAAGAAATGTTATCCCCACCTCCCATAAGCATTTATGTAACCAGACCCTTTTAGTCAATAATGCCTCCCTATACTTACTCCCTAGTGAGAAAACTTGGGCCTGTGATAAGGGACTAATGCCTTGTATTTACACCCCTCACCTCTTACAACCAAATAGCTTTTGCATTATTGTCCAGATTGTCCCAAGATTGATTTATTACACTTTAGAAGAAAGCATGGGATCCTGGCAACAGTCACTCCCTAGCCAGAGTTAGGCGAGAACCTGTGACTGCAGTAACCTTGCCTGTCCTTTTAGGACTTGGCACTGCTGCTGCTGGGACTCATATTTGCTCTTTGCTCCACCATTGATGAAAATATTCAGAATCTAGAGAAAGGCATTTCTAGCTTAGAAAGATCGCTTGCTTCCTTATCTGAGGTAGTTTTGCAGAATCAATGAGGGCTAGATCTCCTGTTTCTCCAGCAGGGAGGCCTCTGTGCTGCACTTAAAGAAGAATCTTGCTTTTATACTGATCACACAGGAAGAGCTAGAGATTGCATGGCTAAAGTTAGAGAAGGATTGGAGTGCAGAAGAAAGCAAAGGGAACAGGAGGAAGGATGGTTTATGAGCTGCTTCTCCACCTCCCCTTGGCCTACGACTCTTTTACCCTCCCTTTTAGGACCCTTTAGAGGATTTTTTTCTATTAATAGCTTTTGGACCATGGGCCAGATGCAATTTCTCTTCTTTGGCCCTTATAGTGTTTTATCTTCCTTTAGCACTAGGGCTCTACCTTCTTTTCTCCCTCTTCTTGCCGCCCTCCATTCTACTCTGGCTAGCCCCAGGCTATTCAGTTGGCTTCTGCCTAAAGCGAAGCAGCTAGCTATCTCCCAAACTGCTCTGCTGCCACTGTGCTGCCATTCTGCTGTCTCTGCCATCACTGTTGCTGCTCTCTGATAGCCCTGCTGCTTCCTTATGACTTATCAGCTCAACCTATACCACTAAGAGCCGGCCAGACCAAGAAAGAAGACTTCATTGAACCTGCTTTTGCAGCATCGGAGGAGACAGCTGGAGAGGGCATCTCTCATCTGGTTCACTGAATGAATCTGAAGAGCCTGCTTTCATAGTCTGAGAATGGATATTTGGACCAATCCCAGATATTTTCGAGGGGGGATAGTGTTAGTTTTTTGCACATGGAAAAGACACTTACATGCAATGCCAGGTGCCACACAGAGTTTATTTTAGGGAGTTTGGATATTTGGAGAAGGGAGGGGGAGAGGGAGAGAAGAAGGAAAAAAGAAAAGAAGGAAGGGGGAAGAAGAGAAAAGAAGAAGAAGAAGAAGAAGAAGAAGAAGAAGAAGAAGGGATCCGATGCCACTGTGTTGTCTCTTTTTAAAAGAGGGGGATGGGCACACAGATCTACATAGTCATGCCTGGGGGCATGCTCTGTGGCAGCACCATTCTACCTCAAGGTGAACTTGCACAGCATCTGGAACACACCCATGGAATGGTGGGGGGGGCAATCACAGTCTTGCTTCTTTTTTTATTTATATTTATTTTTATTTTATGTGAATTGGTTGCCTGCATGTATAACTGTGTAAGGGTATCAGATCTTGGAAATACAGATAGTTGTTAGCTGCCATGTGGATGCTGGGAATCAAATTCAGGTCCTCCAGAAGAACAGTCAGTGCTCTCAACTGCTGAGTCATTTATGCCAGATCACCAGGGCAAGTGTCCCCTCTAACCAAGGTGGAAATAATTGCAGTGTCCTGTAGAGTTTGCTGATGCCCGAGATAGCAAAAACACCAGTACAAACTGTTCCAAAGAGTCCTGGTATGGGCTTTCTGGGCCAACCAGCTCTACCTTTCCCAGAGTGTCCATACAGTGTTCCCTACAGGTCCTGGGACAAGGCCAGTCAATTTGACTGTTAGAATCAGAATGTTTCTGCTCTAGGTATCCAGAGCAGAAATAGCAGCAAGGCAGAGTCTAGACAGATGCTAATTAAGGAAAAGGTCTTGTTGCCCCATTCTCTACTATACAGGTATATTTACAGGAAAGTGAGCATTAGAAAGCATGCTTTCAATACAAGTGTAAAGAATTGCTTAACAATAAGTGATTACAACCAGTGCTTCAGGAAGGGGTTGTCTCACACTAGGTTGAATAAAATGTATTGTTGAAATTAATTTCACATGCCCACTTTTGCTTTAAACGTACCAACTAGAAAAGCAGCTATTTTATTGGTAAATCATGTTACATGTCCATTGGAAATGAAGGTGCATCTTCAGAAGGCCAGTAAATGTTGTGTCAGTGATGTCTCAAATTTATTATTTGGAGTGGCTCAAATATAGCTGTTAAATTTGGTTACAATTTTTTTTTAAATCTTCTTTAGCAAAACATCAATTCATCATGTAAAATTTGAAAGAAAGAGGAAAAGATGATTTGCCATTGTGTTTCTGTCTTAGCATTCTATTGCTGTGCTAAGACACCTTGACTGAAAGGGACTTGTGCCCATCATCTGTCTTACAGCTTATGATCCATCTCTTGTTTGTGATGCTGTTTCCTCCTCTCCATGACTCTAGCTTGTGTCAAGGTGAAAAACAAAAAACAAAAACCCAAAAAACCCAGGACAATTACCTAGTGACAACCACCATTAACATCTTTGTAAAGGCCATTGGTGATGTATTGTATATTTAACAAAATTAGTCTAGAATATCAGAGGACAGAGCCACCCATCAAGCCACGAAGATCAGAAAGTGCTGACCCAGGCTTTTAATCACACCACTGACTGACATTCCTCTGAATTTCATTCAAGGCCTAACAGCCAGGCAGTGGTAGCTCACACCTTTAATCTTAACTCTAGAAGAGGTGAACCAGGAAGTAAAATAACTGGGTTGAGGAAGAGAAGGCAGAAATTCAGCCATTCTGTCTGAGCAACCGACCAGTCATTACCCTGTTCAGCCTGAGGAGTTGGCTGGGTGAGAATTGGCTGTGATTTGTTCCTTCTCTCTGATATTCCAGCTTTTCCCCAATATCTGGCTCTGGGTTTTTATTATAACACTAAATAGAATTTGTGCAACAGTCCTCCTTTTCTGAGACAGAATCTTACTATGTAGTTCTGGCTGTACTGGAACTCAATATGTAGACCAAGCTGACCTCAAACACACAGTCTCCACAATGCAGTACTAAATATGTGAACCATCACACCAAGCTGTCCTTCCTTTTCTGCCACCAGTGAATGAATGTTTTTCAGAGGGTTGCAATCAAACTACCTATGTACTTCTATAGTGATTAAAAACAGATTTATATATTATAATTTCTCATGATGCTACTATTTTCTGTGATATTCTGTTGAGTTAGAATCTCATTAACCATTCTCTTTTTATTCAGTTATGAGATGCTTTCTAATTAAGTCTTTAAAAAGTAAGTTGGTTCTATAATAAACAATATTGTGCAAAGATTTTTCTGAATGCCTCTTGGAATGGTTGACAAACAAGAGAATTACTGGTTCAACAGACAAAACATTTTATTTAAAGAGTCTTAAAATAAAAACAATAGGGATTCAGGCACTTAAAAGGGGATACACTAAAAAATTAGAGGAGCCAGAAAAAGATGTTATCCATTACTATCATTATTTCCCATTGCAGCTGGATTTAAAAAAAGTAGAATATAAACATTGCAAAACAAGGGTATAATTATCCTAGTTTCAGATAACAAGATTTTATTTTTATAGAGCCCAAAGGAATTAACTTGGAAAACCAGAGTAAATAAGAAGACAACACTGTAAAGTATGTGTTTCAAAAGTAACACAAAGAAAGCAATAGTTTTCTTTTGCATAAACTATAATTCTAATAAATGAAGCAAAAATACATTTATAATAGAAACAAAGCAAAAAATGAAGTTGGAACTAACAATATATGTGCATGGCCTATTATGAAGAAAGTTTGCAATTTCCTGGGAACACACAAGTGCAACTGAATGTATGCAAAGTTCCCTGGATTCAAGTGAGAGAAATAACTTGGAATCAGAGTGATGCCCTTTTCTCATAGGTAATGACTCCCATAGCAAACAACAACCTTTTTTTGTAACCCACCATTGATTCTGAAATTCACATGGAAAAGGAGCAGACCTTTGCTTGTTTCTAGCCAGAAAATGTCTTAGAGAAAGAATGATGAGGGTTGGACTACTAAAACACATCAGTGATTAAGTGGGCATAATTGCAAGGCATGCATATAACTACAGAGCAGCACAGGGCATGCATTCTGAAGATGCACCTTCATTTCCAATGGACATGTAACATGATTTACCAATAAAATAGCTGCTTTTCTAGTTGGTACATTTAAAGCAAAAGTGGGCATGTGAAATTAATTTCAACAATACATTTTATTCAACCTAGTGTGAGACAACCTCTTCCTGAAGCACTGGTTGTAATCACTTATTGTTAAGCAATTCTTTACACTTGTATTGAAAGCATGCTTTCTAATGCTCACTTTCCTGTAAATATACCTGTATAGTAGAGAATGGGGCAACAAGAATATGATGGTCATATTTCAAATCAGTGTGGGAAGATGGCACAGGACATCTGGGAAGCATTTCAATTTTTTTCTTTAAACTCCAGTCTATATATATATATATATATATATATATATATATATATAAACATTTAATGTTAAATGCATACATGAGGCAGGAACAGGGCTAAGGAGGGTACATGCTTGTAGTCTCAGACACATAAAAGGCTGCAGTAGTGAGCTGACTTAAGCCCTGGCTATCAGTACTCACCCGGGCAATATAACAAATCCCTGTCATAAATAAATAAGTAAATGCACAGGCATTAACCATCACCATTTCTGCTACTACTTCCATAGAAGTATTAGCAAAACAGTTACAAAACATTTCTGATCATATTGAAATAGAGAAATGCTTTTTATTATAACACAAAGGATAAACAGTGGAAAAATAAATAATAGTAAACTCAAATACACAAAAGTCAAATACTTTTTATGGAAAATCACCACAAGGAAAATAAAAAATTCAAATTACTAGCTAAGAAAAATATTTGCATCTTATATCACAAAGGCTATTTTCCTGAAACACAAGGAACTTTTCTATCAGTCACAAGGAAGATGAACAACATACTGGAGAACTGGTTTGGAAGAGAGCTCCTACCAAGGACTCATAAAAAGTACAAACCTTGAGCTGGAAAGATGGTTCGGCAGTTAAGAGCACTCTCTGAACTTGCTGAGGACAGGAGTTTGATTGTCAGCATCCACATAGCAGCTCACAACCACCTATGACTCCAGTTCCAGTCTTCTGACCTACACAGGCACCAGGAATGGACACAGTGCATGTCCATACATATATGTAAGCAATTTACTCATACACATAAATAAGCCTCTTCAAAAAAATTTAAACCTAAACTTTATAGAAACACCATTTTTGTTTCTCCCATCAAAATGGCAGGTTCGTAAGCTTGATAACATACTGGGTAGAAACACGTTCTTCTGCTATGTGGGTTGGAACTTCTGACTAAGGCTCTAGGGAAGACACTCGACAGTATGAATTCATATGCTCATAGTCTTTGCCCCAGCAGTTCTGCTCTACACACTCACCATGTGGCACAGTCATAGTACTATATTTTGTGTCCAAAATGTCCTCAGGAGACTCATGTGTTGGAGGCTTAGTCACTGTGAAGTTATTAGGGGGTGGCTGAACCTAACTGGAGGTAGTAAGGCTATTGAGGATCTACCCTGTGAGTGATACTGAGCCCCCAAGCCCTTCCTGTCTCTCTCGGCTTTCTTACTGATTCAAGGTGGACAGCTTTTCCTGTACCACATGTTCCTACCACAGTACACTAACTTGCCACAGGCCTAAAGCATCAGGGCCAAGCAAGTGTAGATTAGAACTTCTGAAACTACCAACCATTATTTCCCCTAATTTGATTAGGTATTAACCTAGGTATTGGTTGTAGAATACTATTTTAAGGTTTGTTACCTTTGTTTATGTTGCATTTGTTTAACTCTGTGAAGCTGTGTTACTTTGCCTGTCTAAAACACCTAAGATTCAAGAGGAAAGAAAAGAAGAGCAGGAGGAGTCAAGGAGGAGGACCAGGGGCCAGCCACCCAGCTACACAGCCATCCACACAGTAAGAAACAAAGAAAGGTTCACAGGAATAAAAAGGAAAAGCCCAGAGGCAAAAGACAGCCGGAATAATTTTTAAAAAGCTGGTGAGAAACAGCCAAGCTAAGGCCAGGCATTAATAATTTAAAATAATCCTCTGTGTGTGATTTAATTGGGAGCTGGGTAGTGGGTCCCTCAAAACAAGACATCAAAAAAAACAAAAACAAAAACAAAAAAAAACCTGACACACACACATACACACATAGACTATGAAATGATAGAGCAGAAAATGATTCATTGCTATATTTATAAGTAACAGCTTGGAGAAACACCTAAAAGTCCAAAGTATGAAAGGAATTCCTGTACCTCCACATGTATTTAGTTTGCCAGTTGCCATGATAAAACACCTCAAACTGTGGCTTAAACAGCAAAAGCTTACTGTCACACAATTCAGGAAGCTTAAAACTCAAGACCAGAAGAGTCTGCAGCTGGGGAGATGGATGGCTCAGGGAGTAGTGCTTGGTAGGAAAGGGAGAGAACCGGGGCCTGAATCTGCAGCACACGTGTAAACAGTCAAACTTGGCAGTGTAGGTCAGTAACCCCAGCACCAGGCTGTAGAGGTGAGCAGCTCGATGTAGCTGGCTGTACTTTGGGTTCAGTAAGAGACTGGCTCAAAAAGTAAGATGGACTGTGATAGAGGTAGACATCCATTGTTGCATGTTATGCCCAGAGTATCTTTGAACCCCAGCTGGGTTTTCCCAGAACTAGGCAAACAAGAATCTATTCCTTTCCCAGAACTGGGCAGATGTCTTGGCTAATCTCCCAGAGCTGCTGGGCAGGTAGAAGCTATTCTTCTCTCAGAACTGGGGAGGCCCCCTGCTAGGTCTATTCTTTTAGGACATGTTCTTTTCCCAGGAATGATCAGGCATGACTAGTCTTCTCCCAGACCTGGGCAAGCCCTCCCTGCCCCCCACCAGAAATGTGAAACTGAACTTTATCTTTTAATAAAATAGCTACTAAAATACAAAATAGGGTTTCTTGAGCTAAGTTTTCTCTCTTCAGTGCACACACACACATGAGTTTTTAAGAAAGAGTCCAGTGTTAGTTCTTTCTGGGGCCCATCAGACAGAATCTGTTCCACACTTCTTTTTTTATTTTATTTCCCATACTCACTACTGCTCTCTCTTGCCTCTTCTCCCAGTCCTCCCCCAGCCTCTCCTTTCCCCCTTCATTCTCCCACCCTAACCCTCCTGCTCTGTTCACTCCCCTAGGCGAGTAGATTGGGTCTGGAATATCCAGATGAGGTAGGACAGAGTCCCTCCCCCAAGTATCAAGGCTGAGAAAGGTGTTTTTCTGATAGGCATAGGCTCCGAGAAGCCAGTTCATGGACCCTGGATAGACTCTCGTCCAACTGCAAGAGGCTCTAGAAACTGCCCATGCCTTTCAACTGTCATCCACATTCAGAGCATCCAGATCTGTTCCATGAAGGTTTGTCAGTTATTATTTTAGAATCTTCAAGCTCCCAACAACTCGGGACAGCATCCTCCACAGGTCTCCCCATCATGATCCAGATCCCTCCCCTCAAGCAATCTCTCTTCCCTCTCTTTAGCTGGACCAGTAGTTCAACCCGGTGTTTAGCTGTGGATCTCTGCATCTGATTTCATCAGCTGCTGGATGAAGGTCATATGATAATAGGGAAAGGTAGTTTAGGCTCCCTCTCCACTATTGCTTGGAGTCCTAGGCTCATCTTGTGGGTTCTTGGGTGTTCTCTAGAATCATGTTTCTCTTTAATCCCACAATGGCTCCATCTATCAGGATATCCACTTCTTTGCTCTCCCTCCCATCTCTGCTCTACCATACCATTGTCTCATGTTCTCTTCTCACCAGCCTGCTCACCCCCCCCCCATGATTTCAATTTTCTCCAGAGATCTCAATTTTCCCTTCCCAGGGGGAATTTATGGATGTCTCTCTTAACTTTTTTCCGTTACCTAGCTGCTGTGGGGAAAGGTGTGGATTGTAGCCTGGTTATCCTTTGCTTTATGTCTACAATCCACTTATGAGTGAGTACACACCATGTCTGTCTTTCTGGATTTGTGTTACTTCACTTGGGATGATATTCTCTAGATCCTTCCATTTGCCTGCAAATTTCATGATGTATTTTTTATTTTTATTTTTTTACATTTTTTTTAAACTTTATTTATTTATTTATTTGCCTTGGTGTTTGCCTGGAACTGGAACTACAGACAGTTGTTAGCTGCCATGTGGGTGCTGGGAATCGAACCCAGGTCCTCTGGAAGAGCAGACGGTGCTCTTAACCACTGAGCCATCTCTCCAGCCCCCATTAGTACTTTTGTTTTTTGTTTTTAACTTTATTTATTTATTTATTTATTTGCCTTGGTGTTTGCCTGGAACTGGAACTACAGACAGTTGTTAGCTGCCATGTGGGTGCTGGGAATCGAACCCGGGTCCTCTGGAAGAGCAGATGGTGCTCTTAACCTTATTTTTATTTTTAATTGCTGAGTAGTACTCCATTGTGTAAATGTACCACAATTTTTAAATCTATTTTTCAGTTAAGGGGCCATCTAGATTGTTTTCAGGTTCTGGATGTTGTAAATAATGTTACTATGAACATAGTTGATCTAATGCCCTTGGGGTAAGAATGTGCATCCCTTGGGTATATGCCCAGTAGTGGTATTGTTGGATCATTGAGTAGATTGACTCCCAGTTTTCTGAGGAACCGCCATTCTGATTTCCAAAGTGGCGGTACAAGTTTACACTCCCACCAGCAATGGAGGAGTGTTCCCCTTACTCCACATCTCTTCCAGCATAGGCTGTCATCTGTGTTCCACACTTCTTACTTAGTCACTGGCAGCTTGCTGAAAATCTTTGATGTTCCTTCACATGTGGACGCATAGTCCCAGTCTCTTCCTTTGTCTTCACAGTGTTCTGCCTGCATTTGTGGGTGTGCTCATCTCCATCTTCTACACAGAAACCAGTCGTACTGTGCTCACCTTCCTCACTATGACTTTAACTTAGTTATTCATATCTGAGCTGACCCTAGATTCAAATTAGATTATATTCTGGATGTTGAGGGCTAGAACATGAAGGTATTAACTTTGAGGAAAACCCAGTGAGGAAAAAGATAGAGTAGAACTTTTTATAAAGTGGTATAAGCCAGGTGCTGTGGTTAAATGTGTAGTCCCAGCTACTCAAGAAACTTATGTAGAAGAATCATCTGAGTCTGGAAGTTTGGGCAATACAGTGAAAGGAACTTCCTCAAAACAAACAAGAAACAAGACAACAGAACCAAAAAGAAAGATGTGTTTTAAGAAGCCACCATAAAAATATCCCAGCCATTAATACTACACAATTTAAATAAGGTAAACAAACACAGACATATTCACGTATGCTCATAAAAATGTTCCCAAGAATTTAGTCAGAAACCACTAACAATGGCTGACCATGAGGAGGTGCCTGGGCTGCTGGAAGATAGGTAGAAAGAATTTTCAGTGCTTATCCTTGTACTCTGAACCTGAAGACTTTTTTTTATTTGTTATTCAAATTTAAATTTAAACATAATAAAGTAGCTGGAAGGATGAAAGATTTCACCTCCTTATACCAGCTTACTCCAAGAACCCAATCACAATGTACAATATAACTAGAGCACAATAGCCACAAAAAGGTATAACAAGTCTTATTCATCCTTGTATACTCAAGGACTGGAGCAAAATCAAGTGGCATGTGCTACCTATTGAATAAATATTTGCATTAATAAATACTTGTGATAATAAATGCATTCATGAATGAAAAATTATAAAATTTTCAGTTGAAGTCAATTCTTCTGTCTTCTGTCTTGCAGCTTAAATATCTGGAGCTACCACTGTAGAGAAAGAGAAAACTGGAAGGTTCCAGCATATACTTCTGATTAATCATTACATTTTTACTATTATTAATTTGTATATCTGTGTGTGCCTGCTTGGCTGTATGTGTACCACAACTGTGCAGAAACCCCTGAGCTGGAGTTAAGAGTGGTTATACATCGTCTGATGTGGGTGCTGGGAATTAAACCTTGGTTCTCTGTAAGAGAAGAGCAAATGCTCTTAATTGCCAAGTCATTTCTTTGGGGTCCCCTAGCCCCATGCTATACTTTTTAAGGTTTGGGCCTGACAGTGCCTTTTGTCACACCTCTATCTTTTTAGTCAGACCAGCTGTACAGACTCATTCATTATAACTGCAAAGGAGGTTGCCACCAAGAGGATCTGTGAATATTTGGTGAACATTGACAGTCTTTTGTTGGTGTTTGTTTTTTCTATTCTTTTTGAAGGGCCCACCACTGTCCCGACCAGTGGGACAAGGAAACGGGGACCCTGAGACCTAAAGAGGAGAAATGAGAAGGACAAGAGACATGAAGAATGACCAACAAGACAGTATTCCATTCAAGCTAGTTGGTTTTATTTTTCTTAGGGTGTTTATATAGTTAAAGAAGGAGGTCAGCAGGGCAGAGAGTCACGTAGGAAAGGATTTTGGAATCTCTTCAGGTTGTTTGCACAGATGTTCTGACAAGGAGATGAAACCATTCCTTGCAGCCCAGAGCATGTCACATAGTTTCTGGTAAGTGACTAACTGTCATAAAAGGAAACAGAGGTCAATAAACATGGCTAACTTATACCCTGAAATGGCTAAGCTAATATGGTTTGGCTATTATGGGGGGCGGGAGGAGGGAAGCAGAGACCTATAAACTTAAAATGACTAAAAAATGGCTAAGCTAATATGACTATACTAAAGCCAATACAGGCATTGGCTCAGGTCATGCCACCCTGTTCCCAAATAAATCACACTGAGGCTTATTATTACTTATGAATGCCCAGCCTTAGCTTGGCTCATTTCTTGACAGCTTTTTTAAACTTGAAATTATTCCATCTACCTTTTGCCTCTAGGCTTATCTTACTTTCACTCTTACTCCATGGCTGGCTGTGTAGCTGGGTGACTGGCCCCTTGCATCCTCCTTCTTCTCCTGCTCCTTCTTCTTTCTCACTCTGCCATCTTTCTTCTTCTTTTCCTCCCAGATTTCTCCTATATATCCTCTCTGCCTGCCAGCCCCACCCATGTCTCTCTCTCTTGCCTTGCTATTGACCATTCAGTTCTTTATTAGACCATCAGGCGTTTTAGACAGGCAAAATAAGACATTTCATATGTACTTCCACCTGGCACACATCTCATTCTTGACTACTCATCTTAAAAAAATATTTATTTCACATAGCAGGGTGTAAATGTCACTTGCAGGAAGTCATGGTCAGATAGTCATTCTCACCTTAAAGTTGTGCAATATTATTTTAACTAGTTAAAAGTGTGTTATATTTGTTTATGCTATGGAATATTACTTTGTGTAAAGGTGTGCTCCATCTGTTTATGCTGTGGAATATTACTTTGTGTAAAGGTGTGCTACATCTGTTTATGCTGTGGAATATTACTTTGTGTAAAGGTGTGTTACATCTGTTTATGCTGTGGAATATTACTTTGTGTAAAGATGTGCTACATCTGTTTATGCTGTGGAATATTACTTTGTGTAAAGATGTGCTACATCTGTTTATGCTGTGGAATATTACTTTGTGTAAAGGTGTGCTACATCTGTTTATGCTGTGGAATATTACTTTGTGTAAAGGTGTGCTCCATCTGTTTATGCTGTGGAATATTACTTTGTGTAAAGGTGTGCTACATCTGTTTATGCTGTGGAATATTACTTTGTGTAAAGGTGTGCTACATCTGTTTATGCTGTGGAATATTACTTTGTATAAAGGTGTGCTCCATCTGTTTATGCTGTGGAATATTACTTTGTGTAAAGGTGTGTTACATCTGTTTATGCTGTGGAATATTACTTTGTGTAAAGGTGTGCTCCATCTGTTTATGCTGTGGAATATTACTTTGTGTAAAGGTGTGCTCCATCTGTTTATGCTGTGGAATATTACTTTGTGTAAAGGTGTGCTACATCTGTTTATGCTGTGGAATATTACTTTGTGTAAAGGTGTGTTACATCTGTTTATGCTGTGGAATGTTACTTTGTGTAAAGGTGTGCTCCATCTGTTTATGCTGTGGAATATTACTTTGTGTAAA
>PVIH01006499.1:63243-110499 GCA_004025045.1 Sigmodon hispidus | reverse complement strand
AATTTTCTGAGAAACCTCCATATTGTATTCCAAAGTGGCTGAACAAGCTTACAATCCCACCAACAATGGAGGAGTGTTCCCCTTGCTCCGCATCCTCTCCAGCATAGGCTGTCATCTGTACCTTTTATCTTAGCCAATCTAACAGGTGTTAGGTGGTATCTCAAAGTTGTTTTGATTTGCATTTCTCTGATGGCTAAAGGTGAAGAGCACTTTTTCAGGTGCCTTTCAGCCATTCATAGTTCCTCTGCTGAGAATTCCCTTTTTAGATCTGAACCCCATTTTTTGATAGGGTTATTCAAGGTTTTGGGATCTAAATTCTTGAGCTCTTTATATACCTTAGAGATCAGTCCTCTGTCACTTGTAGGGTTGGTGAAAATCTTTTCCTATTCTGTAGGCTGGCGTTTTGTCCTATTGACAGTGACACATTTTTGTAATCCCAGAATTTAGGTGAATCAGAATTCAAGATGAGTCTTGGCTTCATAGTAAGTTTGAGGTTAGCCTGGACTACCTGAAATTCTATTTAAATAAATATTTTAAATTTATTAAAACATCTAAATATAAAGCATATTTAAACCCTCAGGCTTTCAAATGATATGGTTCATGAATCTACAGTGTGTGTGTGTGTGTGTGTGTGTGTGTGTGTGTGTGTGTGTTTTCTTTTTGTTGGTAGGCTGGATTTTTTTAATAGCAGAATCTCATTCTGTAGCCCAAAGAAGCTTGGAACTTAATATCTAGGTTAATGTATTCCTCAACTGGCACAATCTTCCTGTCTCAGCCTCCCAAGTACTACCCTATCGGTATGAGCATGGGATGACCCCATGATCTCACTGAATACATGCTGTTCTACAATATCATTTTTAACTCTTAATGAGGTAACTGCAGAAAGACAAGTGATTGCAAAGGCTGCTAAGTTACACAAACATATATATTTTAAAGATATCTTGGCTTTGAAAACTGTTTTTAAGAATATATTGCTTGGGAAAAGAGTTTCCGCTTTTTTTTTCACAGAAGACCAAAACCTGTAGGTTGTTTCCAGCCAAATGTGGTCTCATTTGCCAAGGCCACCTGAAAACTCTCTGATGGGAAACTTCCAGGATGCCAATTAAGATGATTCATCCAGGCTCAGGACCCTCGAAAGATTGTCAGCGCCCTTAATCAGCACAAAGTAGTAAAAGAAAGAAAGCTACATCCAATTCCCAAACATATTGCTTATTAATGTTTGTTTTCATAATAAATGGTTAACGGTCATAGTCAATCTCTTTCAAAAAAAGGGAGGAAGAATATAATATAGGAATGATTAGAAAGACAGACAGATTTTGGTTTATTGATACAAACTTAAGGTCAATTTTGTTATGCTGTATTTATTTTTCTATTCTTGGTTAAGGTAAGATGCTTATGGAACTCATTTAAAATTGTAATGTGTAACAGAAATGCAGATTAATAGTCATCTATGATAACCAAACTTATAGTCATGTTAGTTAGGTTTTTGTAGGTATACAAAGATATATTTCAATTAGATAGGTAGTCCTCAAACATTTCAAAGACATGCAGAATATGGCATTTAAAATAATTTAAGAACTTAGACTTTTCTGGACAGTGAGACAAGTCTGCTCCTGGCAGCACCAATGTATTTCAGAAAAATGATGGACATTGAAGAAACTTCATGTGGAATTTATTTTGTGGCAACAGTTAGCCACTGTACAAGAAACTGTTCTGGTATTGGCTGCTTGATAGTATGCTGTATAAACTGGACATGCAGGTTTCATAGGAAAGTGGCCTCTGCACTCTGGTAGAACAAGCCGAGATGGTCCTTCAGGTTCCTGCTTTGTAGAAAAAAATTGCCAGGCATTCTTCAGGGCACAAGGAGAAGCAACTGATGAACTGTGCCAGATTTCCTACATCACTGAAAAGTATGCCTACTCTATAGGCTGAAGATGATGCCCCAATGTTACAAAGGAACTTTGGGTGACTGTCCAGGCAAACAGGTGTCACCTCTGTCATTTTCTAGACTTTAGAAGTTGTTTTCACTTCATGTTTGTTTGGGTAACATTATATCCTTCTATAGTCTTTGATGTGGTGGAAGGCTTAACAATTATAGGTATAGTTCTTCTTAGTTACTTTAAAAGTATATTACATATGAAACTTTAGACTCATAAGAATAAGGTAGATAGATAATGAGATATTTTCTTTAAGTTTATTTTACACATAGACTAGTTATTATAACTGTAATTTTTGCTTGATAGCTGTTCTGTTGTATGTAATTTTGCTATATGAAAATTGAAACCTTCCTTTTTGATTAGACAGAAAAGAGGAAATGTGGTAGGACTGTTTTCTGTATGTGATGCTGTAAATAAAGTAACTGTTTTGGCCTATGGCAAGCACCATAGCAATAGGCAGGAAATCAGAATAGAGACAGGGAGAAGGAAGGTGGAGTCAGTCAGTCTCCATTCAGCTCCCCTCCCCAAAGAAGAACCATGTAAGGAATCCAGGTGGACCATGGGCTGGACCACATGGCAGGTAGATTACTAGAAATGGGTTGAATTAAGATGAAAGATGTAGCTAGTAATAGGCTTGAGACATAGGCCAAACAGTATAAAATTAAAAAAAATACATATAGAATCTAGACAATCAAAGAAACATCTACTGATACTTGTGCCTCCAAATAGAAGATAACATTGCTCTCCCCCTACAATTACTATGTAGTTTAAATAAGACAACATTTACGAAGTATCTGGCATCATATGTGTGTGTGTGTGTGTGTGTGTGTGTGTGTGTGTGTGTGTGTGTGTGTATGCTACCCTTGGCTGCATAACAAGTGACTCCAAAGCTGAGTGACTTAAAAAATAGTTTTTTCTAAGAGTGTCATTGGCTTTGTGGTTTTTCTAATCTCTCTTGGGTTTGCTTGGGCAGATGTATTGAGCTTCAGGGTTGACTGTACCCATCTTCGTGAAATCTTTCATTCTCACAGTAGGTCAATTGGGCTTTCTCATGTGACGGTGCAACATTCCCAGAGGAGAAGCATCTATTGAGCTCTACTTCAGTCACATTTCCTGACACCCCATTGGTAAAAAAACAAACTAATAGGCTTAGTCTAAAAGCGTCACGAGCCATGCCCACACCCAAGGGTGTATTTCTTTGAGGGCATTGATCACAACAATCTATTACATAGGCTACCATTTATTCAGCTTTCACTATGTACAGATGTTGGGATAACGATCATTATATAACAGACCATTTAGTTTTCTGACAAGTGGAATGCAATAGGTTTCTTTATCTGTAGTTTACAGACGAAAACTAAGGCCCAGCAAGGCTGAACATCTTGCCCAAGATCTCACTATGTGCAAACAACAAAGCCGTGAGTCACTAAGGCTCTAAAAGCCTTGCTAATAGTGAAGAGACAAGAAAGGGAAGGCAAATAGGGAATATTTGACTATTTATAATATACCGAGTTATCCTCAGAAACAACTTAAGGCCAGCAATGTAAAGAAAAAAGAAGTGAAGGAACCAGTCACCACAGTTTAAAGCAATTGCAGAACCTTTGCTTTTCCTAGCCTATGTGTTACCATGAGAGACCAAAAAGCTAGATGTCAGGCAGTCTGGAGCAACACACTTCCAAATGCATTACTTTATATCTAAGGTTGTTGGGAGCTGATAAGGAATATGAAGCCCACTGAGATTTTAGTAATATTGGGTTTTCCCTTTTGCCCAATTTCATGTTTATTTCTAAACCCCACACAAGAAGAAGCAAAGATATTAGACAAATCACATATTCCAAACAGCAGATAAAGTCAATGAAAGCATTGCAGATGTGCCCCAGCAGAACTGAAAGCTGTTATCTTTCTTCGAAATGGGACATGGCTTGGAAAGTGAGCATCTCCATAGAAAAGCTAGAAACCCTCTCCTTAGATAAAAATCTCATTAATATTTCTTTTTGCAAGCAGAGAGGCAAAGAAAAGATTTGTTGAGATGGAGACGGTAGAAGCAGATAGCAGCAGTCCCTGGCTGCCGACTTCACGAAGTAGAGGGAGGAAATAAAGGTTACATGAATGAGGATCGTTAGTATTCACAGCAGCATCTGGTGCTGCGTTGCCAGGAGACAGTAATGAGAATGGAGCATCTTCCAGGTCTAATGGCACTATGGCTGCCACATCAATCCTGCCGTCCCCAGAAATAAGATCTCTATCATTTGCAAACAGCAAAGCGTTGGTGGCTTGGCTGTCATTTTGGAAGGTCACTAAAAGATATGCAGATGAGTTGCCCATATTTCTTGAGCTGACATCCTCCAGGTTTCCTGAACAGCTTTGTTTATTTTTGGACACCAACTGATGAAACCAACTTTTAAAGAGGTAGACGTGCAGGTACTTGGTGCTTAGGATCCCCAGCCAACTTTGGGCTTCTTGGATAACATTTATCTGTAAGATTGATAGGTATGCTTCTTAGAGATTCCCATTAGTCCTGTGAGTTCATAATGTTATTTTAAGTTTTTCAGCGTTAAGCATTAGGTGCGGAACAGCTTATAACAGTAACCACGCCCTTTATGCAAACTAATTCAAGTTCTCTCTGAAACAATCTCCTAGATTAGTAGATTCAACTTGAACTATTTGTTCTTTCCCATTGTCTGATGGAATTCTTCAACTAGGAAAGATGTCCCAAAGCTTTTGTCTCTATTCTTTACTGGTGAGCCAAGAATTTTACATGTAAGCATATAGCTCCTTTTACAATCCTATCACAACTTTTCCCCCCTTAGGAATTGTTCTAAACATATTTTAAGGCTAGGATCAGAATTTGATGTATGGAATCTTCACAAATTACTTTGTTCATATTAGTGTGAAAACAATACAAAGAACAAAACTATACAAAGTGGTTGCCCTCATGGAAGCATCAGTTGGGTATACTGAGCCAATGAACAAATACATAAACTCATGACATTTATTCAGACAGTTACTGATGACCTATTCTTATTTAATTACTCATATAAAAATCAAAGATACAACATGGACTGAATCCAAAAGAACGTTGCCTTCTTATAGATCACTATTAGTAAGGGACAATGAGACCTTAAAAATAGAAATCAAGCATAGCTGAAAATAAGAGAAACTGGTAGAAGATCAGTTAGATGAATTTATGGAATGGTCAGAAGCCTCCCCACTCCCAAGGAGATCACATAGAGCAGAGACATAAAGATGTCACTCTGGCAGTGGTACATAGAGCTAAGTCACATTGGCTTCCAAGAACTAATGGGAACATGGTCTTGTAAGCTCATTTTCAGGGACATCAGCTGGCATGTATGCATGGTGGCTAGAAATCAGAGAGAGTTGCCCCCAGGAAACCAGCAAATGTTATGAATCTGGACTTTTTTTCATAGAGTTGGTGTTGTTAAGCATTTTCCAACACTCAGCTTTTTTAAGATACCAAGAAAAGAATTCTTCTTGAAATAAAGAATATTTCATACCTGTGAGGTATGAAAATGTTGTGCTTGTTGAGAAGGGTCAACATCCACCAAACACAGGCTTTTAAAGTGCAAGTCGCAGGTCAGCATCATCAGAATATACAGAATATTGTTGAAACAGCAAGTTCTTGGCCTTGGCCCAAATCTGTCTGTAAAGCCCTCTGGGTGGCTCTGATAAAGACTTGCTGGTGTGGACCAAGAATAACCATCAGGTAGTGGCAGGAAGGTTGAAAAAGGAATTAGCTGACCAGGAAGAGCCCTGTAGGCTTCTGTGAGGATTTATGAAGGTGATGTAATATGTTGACTTGGCTAGGCTCTTGTCCCCAGATACTCAGTCAAGCATGTTTCTGTAAGGGTAGATGAAATTAATATTTAAATCAAGAGAATGTGAGGAAAGCAGATTGCCCTCATTCCATAGATAGGCCTCATCTAATTAGCTGAGATCAGCTGAAAGACTCATCTTATGCTAAGAAGAAAACGGTCAGCAGACAGACTTCAAGCTCAGCTACTGTGCCAGGTCTTCCCTGGGCCTCCAGCCTGAAAAGTTGGCCCCAAAGGTTTTTTTAATTTATCAGCCTTTTTAATCATGTGAACCAAATTCTCAACATAAATTTTTCTGTGTGTGTATGCCACTCACACACATTTGAAAATACATACATCTTATTGTTTCTTTCATTGTGCTAGGTTTTGACTGAAGCTTTTACTAAGCAAAGGAGGAACCAAAAATGTGTGGTGAAGATTGAGGCAGAGGCACAGCATGAACTGACATGCTTTCAAAGGTTCCTCCATACCAGGGGTCCACTGACCCACAGATCAAATGCAACCTTCAGCCTAAGGGCTACAACTAATTTTTGCCTTTTATAGGTACATGTACCTAAACATGCAAAGAATAATGTATGTCTAAATACTAAAACAGCTGATCTTTTACAGGAATGTCTGCTGACATATCATATGCCTACTGACACAGCATCACTGTGTGCCAGTCTTCTAAACAATATACAACTTGAATATATTCATGAAAAACATTCTAAAATGAGGGAAATTTTGTAGAATTGCTCAGCAACAGTGCCAAGGCCATAAAAATCAAAGATCAGTTCAAGATTGTGGTTTAGGATAGATCTAAAATGCAATATGTAACCCTGAATTGGAACCTGGACCAGTAATAGAACATTAGTAAAACAGATGATGACATCTGAATAAGATTTGAGACTATTTTGAATTATTGTGCCAACAGTGATTTGTTTATACTCTCTTCATTTGTGGTATGGTAAGATGTTCATATTTTGATAAGATGCACAGGAATTCTTTTTTTTTGCCATGATTTTGCCATGCTTCCTATGAGAAGTTCAAAGATAACTAAATCTCCAGAAACAAACATCACCAGCTACTCTTTGGACTGTATAGCACAAAAGTGTCCTTACTATAGACTGACAACATTTTATTGACTTGGATTTGAATAGAAACAATATAGAGGTTGCATCACAGATTTGTTGGGATTGAATCTGACATTGACATTGATGTAAGTTGTTAACTGCATTATATTTCTCTACTAATTGAGAGTTCTCCAGCTCAAATAGACTTTTCAAAGTCAATCTATTAGCTCACATAACAGAAAAGTCAGATGTCTCAGTGATTGAATTTATAGCTCAAATGATACCATGGCCCCTCTTTCTGTTTCCTTGTGATGGGTTTCTCTTTCCTTTACAATGACATACTTCTCAGGCTGACCACTATCTTTTCAATCTTACAGTCTTTTTATATATAACAATGGGAAAGAGCTTTCTTTTTTCCAATGATATAAAACAGATAGCAGAATAAAGTTTGTCACAGGAGTCATTTTCACAGCTCCTTTGGAGTTCTCAGCTCTCCAGGACAGAGCTTACTGTAGCTAAAGACAGAGATGGGCCAGAACATATTCATCTGAAACACAACATGATGTGGGCAGAGGTACTTTCCTAGAAAAAAGGGTCTTTTCTGGGCAGAGTGATATGGTCAAATGAAATTAGCCAAAGTCCATATGGTAATGTAGGTGAGACAGATATTTTAGTATTTCTTGAACAATCCAGTTGACTTTCCTAAGTGGTTCTTCTAGTCATTCCTTCAATATTCTTTCTGATTCCCCACCACTGGTTTTGGAGGTCTTTCTTTGGATGAGTCTATGTCAAGTTCTATAAAGAGAGACTTGTGTAGTCAGAGTTGAGAAATTAAGGTATACTTTTGTCACCAGCCCAATTCTCCCCAGAGTGTTTAGAAAAACAATTACTCAAGTGTTTTGAATTTTAAATATTGAAATCTTTACATTTAACCCATCTTTCTTCTATAAATCCTGTCCCTAAGTTGCTGAAAGTGAGGCTATGATTCCTTCTCATCCTCCGTCTGTTATCCTGACATTCAATTACCACCAAAGGGGGAAGGAGAGACAAATTGATGTTCTCCAGGAAACTCTCCCTGTAGCCTAGTACATTCATCAATCTTTGTGTCTGCAAAGCCCTGGGGGAAGGAAGTCTGTGGAATGGCTAGTCTGAAGCTGGGGCAATGGGGTTACAGGGAGGATACAGTGGGAGAAAAGTTCAAACTGTTCTATGAGCAGCTTCCTCTGTTTGACATATATCAACTCACAAAGGCTTGTTACTGGGTCAGTGATGGCCAAACAATAGAGAAAGGATGGGGGGGGGGTTAGAGAGAAAAGTTCATAGGTTTCACACCAATCTTTGTGTGAAAAACATGAGTTTACGGTCCATCCCTTATCTGAGAACATACAAGATAATAGTAAAGGTACAGGATAGTACATTTCCCAGTTTTATCACAGGTAAGAAAGAAGCAAACAGCTCATCAAAACTACATGTGAGAATGAAGCCAGCTCATAAATCTGATGGAGAGAAAATATCTTTTTAGTGTTCAAAGTTCCAGGGTCCCCCTCCCATGGCAGGTCTTCTCCAGGACAAATAGAGCTTGGAGGCCAAAATAATTATTAAAGGGCCACTTTCAGGTGTTTCAGAAAAGCATTGTAGCACAATAAAGGAAGATGGATAGTCTTGTGTGATCATCCACCCTGTTTATGACAGATAGACTCTGTCACAGAAGGTCCCCTTCCAGTGATGAAAATGGGTCACCGAGGTGGCCTCAGAAAGAACATCTACTATCTCACTCATAATTTCTATTACCACCCACAAGTATCTTTTAATCATGGTCTCCAAGAATACCATTTATCTTAAATATTAGGTCAGTGTTTTCTTGATATCAGTCTAGCACAGTATTAGCAGCTCAGACCCAACTTTTGAAACAAAAATTTTATTTCCAGCTGCTTTTGCTGAATGTGTCCCCAGATTTGGGGGATAACTTTACACTGAATCCCACAGGTCTCTAGGTACTAGATTTTAGAACCTTGCTTCGGTTCCTGTCAGCATTTACCAGTTGTCAGACTGTGTATGCAGGGATGGTGACTTCCCTTTTCAAGACCAAAAGAGCAGTAGAATTGCAATGATAACCTATGTAGAGTCTGAGAGGAATCTTCTGGGAAGGTTTCTTACTAAGGAAATAACCTCAGAGAGAATAGGCTTCATTCTTTCAGTTACTTATTTGCAAATAATTCATGCATCTAGAGACTCATCTGAGCAATACAGAGTGATTGATTAACTCAGAGATTTGTTCAAGTTCAGAGAGCTGCAAAAGATTGAGATCTACTCCTTAACAGAACCACCCTGTGTATGAAACATCCCTGATGTCATCCTCAGAAATATTCCTTAAGAGAGATCAACCTTTCACTGTTGAGTTCTTTTGAGTTGAGATTTCTGAACTTTGAAGCTGGAGGCCTTCTCTAATGGATACTTATGAATAATGAATGTATGTAGCCCTGAAGTCAGTTATGCTGTCTATGTAGACTACTGTGGCTAAATTCTTCAACTCTCCTCCACCCTTATTTCATCTTTAAAATTTATACAACCTTCACTTTTAACCATGAAGAAGTTTGGTTTCTTATTTCTTTCCCATAGTTTACACAATGCAATGAACTCCCAATACACTGATCTCACACTTTGTTTCTTATGTTCTCTGATCAAAGTGAGTAAGATTTTCCTTTTTCTCCTTAATTATGATTTGAATCAGATTGTCTGTGTCAACCTATTGAATAATTAATTCATTTTGAACCCCCCAAAATCCTTGAACTTGAAGATCAGAATGTATCCATTTTAAATATGTCACTTTGGTAAAAGGATTATTTTAAGTGAATAGTAATTGAGAACCAACAGTTATAGGCAAAGTTCCTTGTCTTCCCCTAACTACCTATGTAAGGAACACATGCTTCTCTTTGAGGAAAGTACTCCTAATATCACAGAGACTGGCCTTTTCCACCCTAGATGTGCATTCCCACCTGGATGAATCTCACACATAGAGCTTACAAAAAAACAAAACAAAACAAAACAAAAAAAAAAACTCGTCATCTATTAATCTTTTTTACAGACTCCTAGTCACTTTCTCACTATTTCTCAACCCTAGAAGCATACATCCTTTCTCTTTGTTAGGCTTGCTCTCAAGAGTTTATTTTCCTTTGTTGAAATAGAATGTGAATTTTTAGGTGGAGTGACTTCTTTGAGGTCTCACTTCTTCACTGTGAAACTCTTGTACATGTGAAAAAACAATAAAAGTTGTACATTTTCACTTATTACTGTCTTCTCTGTTTGGTTCACAAGCTTCAGATACTGAACCAAAAGTATAGAGCAAAATCTTTATCTTCACAACAAACTCTTACAGATCCTCACTTTCAATGTTAATAAAAATAAGAACTACAGACTCTAAGACACCTTTATGTTCAATCATCCCAAGCATTTAAAAAATCATGTTGGGGTTACTGTTCAATAATAACATCTATTCACTGTGATATGTTCAACCATCCCAAGGGTTTTAAAAAATTATGTTGGGGTTACCATTCAATAATGACATGTATTTAATGTGGTTATAAAACAATGTAATTATATTTGTAAACATTCAAACAAAGAATAAAGCTGAAACTCTTGCTTCATGACCTCTTCCAGCTAAGGGCATTGGAGGACCAATGTTAGTCACTCAGCTTTTAGCTTCTAAATCAGGCTGTTTCTTCTGTGACAATGTGCTTCCTTTAGAAAGTAAAAATTAACACATAGAGTATCCAACTATGTCCCAATTGATGATATTGGAGTAGAAGAATTATTAGTTATAGGTGATAAATATATCCAAGCACAAGTGATGAAACTGTAATTCTCTGGACCACATGCCTCTTCAAAAACAGGGGAGGAAGTATACACCAGCAAATACATGCATATGAGCATTCATATGCACACTCCCCTGTCACTCCTAATAGAGTGAATATTTATGGTTTTTAAGGATGTAACCACTTCCCCAATGTCATGAAAATCTAGCTATTTTGAAACATATTTCTCTCACAACCATACAGATGAATGTTTAGTTTTCACCTAAGGAGAAAAAAAGTTCTATTTACAGATCCAAAGTAGGATGATAAACACTTGGGAAATCATTAGTAGTTCCAGAATTTTATCAGTTTAATATTAGATAATACATTGATATTTATATTTTTCATAAGTTACCATTCATATTTGAGAGGAGGTATTTCCAGAGATTGAACTCTATCACTGACTTATACCCCTATCCACTTCTTTTTGAATTTTTTTCATTTTGAGGTAGATTGCTCAGTCTAGCCTTGAACTTTTGCTATAATCCTGGTTGCTAGTGAATTTGCAATCCTCTTGCTTCAACTTCCCAAATAGCTAGTGTTATAGATAGTGGGCTCAGCTTTTCAAATTCTTTTTTATCTAGAAATTGTAAATACATTCAAAATGTATTTCCTGGACAACAATGTTTTAGGTCATTTAATCACTTGGAATCAAACAGTACAATATTAAAGCTCAAAAACATGTCACTAGAAAATGGCATACTGTGGTTAAGCTAATAAGCTATTTGGGCCAGTTTGACAAGATGTCTATAGTTAGGTCAAGGTTCAATGAATGTTCAAAGGGGAAAAAGAGTTATGAGTTTTCTAAGAGAATTGTTTACAAGAGTCTGTGTAGGTAGAATATTTTTATCATCTATGTTCCACATGGAGATTTTCATGTAAGGCAAATATTGATGGTGGATTATCACTATTCTATCTATTTGAAATTATGTAAATATCAATTTGCAGGCTCACTGTAATTTTGATACCATTCACATTTGAGAAGAGGTATTTCCAGAGATTGAACTCTATCACTGACTTATACCCCTAACCACTTCTTTTTGAACTTTTTCATTTTGAGATAGATTGCTCAGGCTGGTCTTGAACTATTGCTATAACCCTGGTTGCTAGTGAATTTGCAGTCATCTGGCCTCAGCTCCCCAAATAGCTAGTGTTATAGATAGTGGGCTCAGCTTTTCAAATTGTATCAAAATATAATTTTGATAAATAATTAACAAAAGAAGATAGCAGTAGGTATGTCTTTTACATTTGTACAAATTCCTGCAACTGAGACTATAGGAAATATCATAAAACTATAGCCAGGGCTGCTATTAGTTTTGCTTTTTATAGACTGAAAATATAAAAATTATGTTAATGAAAGTATAGGAGATTTTAATATTGGTGAGGCAGGGCATGCTTCTTTAATACAACATGAAAGAAAAGCCCCAGGGCACAGTTGTGTAAGTTGGGTATTTGGAAGGTAATCAAAGGAAACTTCAACGTGGGAAGAGAGACAGGAAAAGGAAACTAGATGAGCTGTGGACCTCCAAGGAAAACAGGATATGACAGGTAAGACATTTAAAGGGAAATATGCAAAAATAGAGATAGAGTTATTTAGATGGACTCACAGGTCTCAGCCATGTGAAGGAAAGAAAAAAGTATATAAATTGGATGAGGAAAGTTTTGGATTATAGTACATAGCTAAGAAAATGTTGCCAAAGTCAATGGGGGGACTTCTTGGGCCAAAATCAACAGTCAGGATCATTCTATTTCACGAAATAGACCTGTCTCTGTGTCCCAGTTGTGGTGGCCGCCCCTGTGAGAGCCCACCATGTCTTAGGGTTTCTATTGCTGTAACTGAATGCCATGACTAATCAACTTGAGAGTGAAGCAGCTTTATTTCAGCTTGCAGCTCTCAAGTCCCACCCTTCTGCTGATTAGAGCCAGGGCATGAACTCAAACAGGGCAGGAACCTGGAGGCGGGAGCTAATGCAGAGCCTGTGGAGGAGTGCTGCTTACTGGCCTGCTCTCATAGCCTGTTCCATCTGCTTTCATATGCCATCCAAGACCTCCTAACTAGTGATGGTAACACCACAGTGAGCACGGCCCCTCCCACATCAATCATTAATCCAAGTGATATGGCACAGACATGCCTACAGGCCAATCTTACAGAGACATTTTCTCAATTAAGAGTCTCTCTTCCTAGGTCGATCTATGTTTGTTTGAAGTTGACAAAAATATATCAGTGCATATCCCTATTACATTGTGTAGGCTCTTCTTCAATGTTCCAATTTAAAGAGAAAGACCAGAAAAACTGGGTAGATAGCTCAGTTATAAAGTTTGCTCTCCAGGTATGAATACTTGAGTCTAATTACCAAAATCCACATAAAAATGGGCATGGCAGAGTTTTCTTGCACTCCCAGCACTGTGAAGGTAGAGACAGATGTGTCCCTGGGCCTCACTGGCCAGCATGTCTAGCCTAATAGGCAAGTAACAGTCCAAATGAGTGGTCCTGACTCAAAACAAACAAAATACTGGTAGATAGTGCTTGAGGAATAACATGTGAAATTGACTTCCAGCCTCTCCATGCACATGAAAACACACACACACTCACGCATACTCACACACACACTCACTCACATATTCACACACACATCACACAGACATACCCTCACATACACACACTCACACAGATACACACATATACTCACACACACTCACTCAGACACACCACTCACACATACTCACACATCACACATACATACACACACATGTATATGTGTAAATGATAATTCCTATACATCTAAGGCTTCAGCTCATGGTTTTAAAGGTATCAGGCAGTCTGTCTTGGCAGAAAGAATAAAGCAGCCCAGAGCAGCTCATATCATGGCATCTAGGAAGAAGAGCAGAGGGATACAGAAACAGACCAGGACAGGTATAGCTCTCAACGACATGCTCCCAGTGGCCAACTCATTCTAGCTAGGTTCCACTTCCTGCCTTTTATCACCTTTTGACAATGTCATAATATTGTAAATTCATCAAGTATTAATCCATCTGTAGATTGGACTCTTCATTGTCTAGGCATCTCTGTAAATGCCATCACAGACACCCCCAGAGATGTGCTTCATTTATCTGCTAGGCATTTCTCAATCCAATGAAGCTGACAGTTGTATTTATCGCCATCACACTAACTAATCATTAACCTCATTCATGCTAAAACGGGGGCTCCAGGTTTGTTGAAAATGTTGCTATAGCCCCACAGAACTTAGAGTAAGGGATGAGTCAAGTCACCCTTATACAGAAAGAAGTCCAGTAAGGAGGACTGAAGGAGAAGATGTCACCCATTCTTAGTGTGGCTTCATGATTTCTCAACAGTAATGTGAGTTCCTGGGGCATTAACCATCACATTAAATTAGAAGTTCATATGCAATATTAAAATCCAAATAGAAATGTTTTAGGTCACCCTCTGTTGCTTATTATTCATTTCATTATCGATTAATGAATTGAAATGATTCATTTCCATTAATGTATGTGAATAATTCAGAAGTGCTGTTTCAGTGTAGAACCTTCTAGTTCTTGCCCTTCTCTGTCCTTCTCCCAGCCACTTTATTCAACAGTGGTGCCACTGCAGATGTGAGGAGTCATCGTCTCAGATAGAAGGAAATCTGCCACAGGGGCATAGATGCTTCCAAACTCACTGGCAGGAAAGTAACCAGGCTCCCAGACAAAACTCAGAATGAGTCTCCCAAAGCAGTCACCTCCTCAGCCCCAGAAAGGAAGCTGCTGACCATGCTGTGGGCTGTCAGACCACAAAACTTCTATAGTGATCTGAGGTCAGTAAGTCACTGCCATATTACCTCCGGGGACACATCATGTTAGCTTTGGTACTTCCTGATAAATGGAATTCTCATACTCTACTTTCTATCAACCTGGGACCTCTGAAGCTACAATTAAATGCATGCAAGTCACAACCTGCCACAAACATCTTGCCACAGTACAAGGTGATGTGGGATGTCTTTCTATACACTATAAAAATACTGTTACCATTTGCTAATAAAGAGGCTGTTTTGATGTATGGCAAGGCGCCTTAGAGGCAGGCAGGAAATCCAGGCATAGATCAAAGACGAAAACAGGCGAAGTCAAAGAGACGATTCTACCCACCCAAAGAAGCAAGATGTGAAAGTACCAGTAAATCATTAGTCACATGGCAGGACACAGATTAACAGAAATTAGTTGAGTTAAGTTATAAGAGCTAGTTGGTAATGAGCCTGAGCCATAAGCTAAACAGTTTGCATTAATATAAGCTTCTGAATAATTATTTTCTAAATGGCTGTGGGATTGTGGGTGGGAAGGATTCCTTTAGACTGCAGGCCCAGACAAGTTAGAAAGCAAGGAGCTCATGGGTCAAACTACAAACTCTGTCTCTTGCTATCTTCCAAACATAGTGCACCCCACACCTACTCCAAGGTGCAGTGGATCCTAGTAAGTGTAGAGCTTCCCTTTGGTACCTCTAGCAATGAGACTGTAAAGGACAGGAACGAGGTGGAGAAAGCCTATGGAATATAGGCTCCATCTTCCAACACTTTGAAATCAAATGCAAGTTCTTCTACATTGGAGATGAGTGCTCTAACACTGATCTACAGCACCAGGCTTCACCTTCTCTTCACACTCACAGTTGTTTTCATTTGGAAATGTATTTCACACTAAAGGAGAAATTATCGATAGCAGTCAAAGTGCTACTTTTGCCAAGTATATCTATATGAACAGAAAATAAACGATGGCAGGACTTTTTATTAGGTTAAAAAAATAGCAAGCTCCAGGAAGATATTTATAAAATTATGACACACTAGAAAAGTGGTTGGATGAGTTTGCTCATGTGTGCACTTGGCCACTTATGCACATACATAAATACAAATATCACACAGAAAATAGCTCAAAAGACAATCCATCCATTAGCAAAGATTACCTCTTTGTATAGGATAAAAGATAGTGTTAAAATTTTCCAACTGATATTGATGTGTGCTTTCTGAATGTTTCATAAGGAGCCTATATTATGCTTTATAGAGTTTTAATTTTTAATGTCTTCAAAGCATGCCAGCTGTGAAGGAATGTGTCAAATGCTCTGAGGGTTGTCATATGAAAAGAAAAATTATGACATGTTCACTTAAAGTTATGTAGCTTACAGTGTGTGACATTGTCAATGGCAGAAAATTAAAACTTTAGGTGAAATGGAGAAAAAGATAGAAGAGCCTTGACTAGATCTTGGATACATGTTAAGACACCTGAAAGACAAGCACTAGTCACTCCCTTGAGCGAGTGACTTCCCTCCTCTGCAACAGTTTTGCTCATCTGTAAAATGGGCTATCTCAAATAGTACCTGTCTTAAAGCTGTGGAGGAAATTAGATGATGAATTTATATAGAACAATTGTAATCATGAAGAGCCATTGTTCTTAAGAAATTGGAATAATATGCTTATTCCTGGGTTACTGGAACAAAGTAAAATTTCTAAACAGAAGAACGTTTCTTTCATAGTTCTGAAAGCCAGAAGTCTAAAACCAAAGGCATTGTTTCAGTTGGTTCATTCTGGAGAGTGAGAGTATATTCCAGAGAGTATGCTCCAGAGTATATTTCAGACATCTCTCCAGGGCCTGGTGTTGCTCAGCAGCCCACTGCATGGCATTCATTGGTTTATAAAGGTGTCACTCCAATCTGCCTCTTTTGCCACTGACTGCTTCCCTACATTCTACTTGTGTATCCACAGCTCATTATTTTGTGGCATCACTCACTATGGTTTCAAGGGCCCACCTAATATGGTCTCAATAATTTCACCTGTAAAAATCCTGTAGCCAAGGGAGGTTATGCAGTGTAGATATGACTTCAGGAGGACTCTTCACCTGCTGAGGTTAACATCATTATTCAGCCCTAAGGCTCCAACATGTAAAGAGCAAGAGCAGAGAGGAAAGGAGTTTCACGCCCCTAAACAGGCCATCTGGAATCAAAATCTATCATTGACAGGGTTTGTAGACTTTTGCTTATTGTTAAAAAAAGAAGTGTCAAGTAAGTTCCAGCCTGTTACTTTTACAACAGGATCACTTTATGTAAGTGAAATGCGAATTATTTTTTATTCACTCGATAATAAACAAATGTTATGACTCTCCCAACTTCTGTGTAAACTATTTCCCTAGATTTCTGTAGGCAAGTAGGCCTCTGGGATATTTGAGGCAGCTTTCTAAGTGTGCCACTAGAGGGAGTGGAGGCTGTATATTTGTGCTCGAGGTGCTTAGTGCAGGATAAAGGAGGTTTGCTTATGTAGTAGCTCCCACTTGGAGCTGCATGTTTGTGATTGCAGAGTGATTCCATCTTAATGTTGATGATGCAGCTCACACTGCAGATCTAAGCCAGATAGCCTAAGTCACAGGTTGTGTTCCCATTACAAGCATATTTTTTGAAGGAGATGAGACTCTAGTCTATAACAATTCAAAGCTTTCTTTAATTGCTGAAGTTCAAATGTTGTCTTTAAATTTGGACTTTGGCACAGTGAGGATGGACATTGGATTATATATGGAATGACTTACTAAAATTAACTGTGGTGCAATGGTTTGAGGAAACTGAAGAAGTACAATAGAAGGATTCGGGGTTTACTTCCAGTAACCCTCAGCTTTGTTTTCTGGCAAATGTGAGCATCAAGCAGCTAAGAAGGGTAACTTAGTTCTCAGGAAGATAACATCAATGATAACTATCATATAGGTACTTGACATATATTAATTCACTTAATTTGTAACACAATCCTTTTAAATGTGGGTATCCAGTATCTCTAAAGCTGAAGATCACAAAGAGGTATCATATCATTATATGCCTTTTGCAATGACTACACAAAGGAACTAACAATAATGCCAAATGCAGAGATGGGTGATGGGCAACAGAAGTTCTTGCACACTGCTAGGAGGGAGGAATGCCCAAAGATTCAACCCTCGGAACAGCTTTACACCATTTCTTATAAAGTTAAATACATAGTTACCACCTGATACAGACTTCGACTTCCAGGCAATTACTAAGGAAAACAAAAATATATGACCACATAAAACATCATGTGAGTGCTTATTCTTGCTGAGTTTATAGGGGCCTAAAATAAGAAACAACTCAGATGTCTCTTGTTTTGGTGAATAAAAAAGCTACTGCATATCTGTTCAATAGAATATTGCTTACAAATTTCTCAGATAAAAACAGAGATGAATCTTATCTGAAGTATGCTAAAGAAAAAAAGATGCTAGGTTCAAAATGCTAATTATAAGAATAGAGAATGATAAGAAGTTATCAAGATGTATGGAAGGCAGAAATGACCATAGTGGGGCATTTCGGGGGGGGGAGTGCATTATGTTATTCTAAACCTTAATAAAGATCACACATCCATGTTTATCTACACTCACAGAATCCTGCACAAAAGCGTAAATTTTATTATGTAAAAATTAAATTTTTGAACCAACATAAACAATAAGTTAGACTTCTAAGGCAAGCTGATGACAGCAGTCTACAGGCTATCCTGTAGCTTCAGCCAGCTTCAAGAAAAACATTCATCTAAACATGTGAAGAATGTTCATCATTTTTCCTTGAACAGTACAGCATACTATCTATTTTATGATATTTCATTGCATTAAGTATTAAAGTTATTTAGAGTACATGGTAAGATGAATATGGGTCTTGCTCAGATTCATTATCCATAGATTTGGACATTCAAAAGGATCTTGGGATCAAGTGTCATGGATACTAATATTCCAATATGTTCATAATATGTTAATGTGGGGTAATTACTCAACATGGGCATATTTTCCAATAATGTCAGAACCAGTATCCAGTGAGAAATAACCAAGACCACATAATAATGAAACAGAATTGCATAGATACTGGAGGAAAGAAAGTGCTGAAGCAGGAACCCTAGGAAATAGGTCCCATCTTAATGGCTATGAAGATAAAAAGAGGAAATAGGAGTTCTGGTAGCACCTGGAAACTAGAATGCAAGCCTATGAGGAAGATGGGTTGCCTAGCTGGTGCTGGTCCCTCTGTGAAGACAATGAGAAAGGAGGAAAGAGAGAAAGAACAGGAAAGAGGAAGCTAACAGCCCAGCTTAGCTGGTGGCACTATTAAAATGCTATGTCTGGGACTCCACAGAGTAGCACGGCAGCAAACTGGTGATAAAATTTCTCCTTGCCTCCCACTCCTTTTAGACCTCCAATTCCCCTTGCATTTCCCCTTTGGCAGAAATCTACCCAGAAAAGCCATGGGTTTTTCAGGCTTTCACTTTAGAAAATAGAGACAGGTGGTGTTATGGTCTCTAGATGACACATCTCCCAGTGTGTCAGAAATCTAACCCCCAGGGTAACATTGTTGAGAGGGGAGATCTTAAAGGGGTCATAAGGGCTCTGAGTTTGTAAATAGGCTAATGCAATTATAACAGTGTTATGAAACTAATGAGGTCCTTATAAAAGATGCTTTGGGTTCCTCCTGTCTCTTGCTCTCTCTCCAGTATTATGGTTCAGTAGATTGCTCTCTGGAGTTCCCAGTCTCCAAATCATAAGCTAAATTCATTTCTATTCTTTGTAAGTGATCTAATCTTAGCTACTATGTTAGAGCTGTACAAACAGACCTATGTAGGTAGCTTTGGAGCAGAGAGCTTAATAACTCAGTACTCATTTGTTTAACAAATATTTGTTGATGATTGAGTATTCAGCGAGGCTCTTTCCTTTAAATGGCTGAAACTAAGTAGCAAAAGGCAAGCTACTGTCATTCTTCTACATGGGACCGAACCAGGTCCTCTGAATGTGGGTGACAGTTGTATGGCTTGGTCAGTTTGTGGGGTCCCTGGCAGTGGGACCAGGATTTATCCCTAGTGAATGAACTGGCTTTTTGGAACCAATTCCCTATGGAGAAATATCTTGCTCAGAAGTAAGGAGGGACTTGGTCCTGGGTCAACTTGCTATGCCAGACTTGGTTGACTCCCCATGGGAGGCCTCATCATCCCTGAGGAGTGGGTGGGGGAGAAGAGCAGGGAAGAGAGGTGGAACTGTAATTAGAGTTGGTATGTAAAATGAAAAATAAATAAATAAATAAATTAGAAAGCAAGCTAAGCAGGAGTCTTAGTGCATTAGATTGGGTACTAGGTTCAGAAATGTGAGTATTTCTAAGAGAAGTCACCTCGTTCTTGTATGAGGTATTTGGAGCAATAAAACTAGCACATCATCACTCAGCATGACAAGAAAACACTGGCTGTCTTCCCAGGAGATAAAGCACTCTATTCAGGCTCCCAGTATCCTTGGGTCACTTTGACAAGAGCAGAGTTAGACCACATGAGTTTCCTGGAAAGAATCTTTCATAGAATTGTCAAACCAACAAATCTCACCAAAATTTTACAGAGTCCTGAAATGTCATCTTATTCCAGGACCCTTTATAGTTCCAAAAGAATAGTTCTTTCTACAGAGTGCAGGTTGTCATTGAGAACAAAGATAAAATGGAGTAGCTTTTGCCTATTACCGGTACACATACATATTCATATAGGAATCATTATCAATGTGTTTGACTTTCTTATCAAGGTTCTGTCTTTTTAATTTGTATTCTACATGTCCTCAGGGCTAGTCATCCCTTTTCAATTCATATAGAACAATGTTCCTTAACACATTTGAAATAAATTGCCTTCAAAGTGAAATAGATACTCTTGAGATACTGTCCAGAAAGTGATTCCTGATAAATATAGACAACCTCCAAACCCAAATGTCATGCAACCTCTCCAAGAAATTGCCTCTGGTCACCTGTGAGTCCATCAGACATGAAGTTCCCCACTTATGAAGACCAAACATTAATTTAGCATGAGCTACACTGAAGTAGGACCTAGCTGATGATCTGCAGCTAAGATCCCCTTCTTGCCCATCTTTCTCCTTGTATTTTGTTTGCCCCATTCTCATACTGTTGATTCCTGATAGTTCTTTTCTATTTTGTAGGCACTACTTCTAAAGAACCTGGCCTAAGTCATCAATTGTTATTAAGAGTTTCCAGAGGAAATCCTCATAGGTGCCCACCAAAGCAGTTCAGTGAGTCACCAATTGGCACTTATAGGGTAGTTTCCCTAATGAGAGCATCACCCTCCTCACTAGGGATGACATCGACAGGTATGGTCAATTTCCAGTCCTTACAGAGTTAAGTTCTATACAGGAAACCTTGGGGTGCAGATCACACTGTGTTGATACCATAGAATGGTTAAATAGGCTCTTATTACATGCAAAACATTTTTTGGCCTTTAGTGGTTAATTAGTTGATATCAATCCAACAGATCAAGCCTGGTCATAATCCTGTGTCAAAGCCAAAGTCAAGAGGCTCAGCTGATGTCTGGGCTTGCTCCAAATTTAGTTTTTAAAGTTTCAATTATTATTGGTGATTCTGAATTATGTAATACTCTGCAAAAAAAAAAATGTGAAGTTTGGACGTTACTTTTGACACAAGTGATGCTTACAAATCACTGCGCTTCTCTTTCTTAATGCTGCCCCATGAAAACAGAAGGAAAACTGCAAATTACAGTTAATCTGTATGAAACAACCAATATGAGAATCAATAATTATTAATGGAGCAGCTTTTTGTTAGCTCTATATACCTTATTGTCAAGTAAATGGGCACAAGTGTTAACAGTGTAGTCAGCCTGCTGTGAAAGACAATTTGCTAGCACATTATCATCAATCATGAGAAATTATGCGAACACATGTCCACATGAACTCCCTCTAAGAGTCATGTGACATGTTTGGCCTACTCATAGGACTGCCTCCCAGTGGTAAGGATACCCTCTGCTGAAGAGAAATTAGAGTAAGGGGAAGTTGTGGTTAATCTTGAGCATCACTTTGGTGAGATGAAGATTGTGTGTGAGAGTAGTAAAGCATACCTCCAGATGAGTCTATGAGATAGTAAACTGAGAGAAGACCTACCCTGAATGCAGACATCACCATACAGTGCTGCAGGATTGGAATCAAATAAAGAGGGAAAAGGAAGAAGTCTGTTGAACAGGAATCCCTTTTTTCTGCTTCCTAGACACCATGAGATGAACAGTTCTGCCCCACCATGCTCTTACCTGAATGGTGGACTGCAACCCTTGAAACTAAAATGTTTAAAATTGGTTTTAAAGATACTTAGCCACAGAAATGAGAAAGTGGCTAACAGAGAAGATAAATGCCTCAATTTCCCTCTTACATTTATCAACTCTGAATCAGCCATGGGGCAGAACCTTGGACTGGCTTCCTTCCTTCCTAGCTCACTCATTAAGTCCCCTGCTGATATCTTTACACATTTATGCTTTCCAAGGGAACCAGGTTTGTCAACCTAAGGCACTGCTCTAGTCCTCTCAGTGACTCTCAAATTGGCCCCTCGATGTCATGGCTGAAGATTCAGGACCCAGGAGGTATAGTGTAGAAAGAGAAAAAAAAAAGAAGGTCTGTGGCAAGGCTTTTGTTTGGAAACAGGATGATAGTGCCTTAAATCTTCCTTGCTCCTGTTTTTAACCTGCATTTGTCATCCAGGATTATCTTTTTATTGCTTAACCACAGGACTTTCTCCATTTCTCAAAAGGCATAACAACAGTTCTACAGACAATGCAGACAAAATTGACTGATAGGGAAAATATATTGGAGAATCGTGCCAGCCAAAACTTATTAAAACATCTCACTGGTATAGTTAAGAAAGAAAATGAGCAAATTGTTCCATTTCAGTTGATGTGAAGTCAGGAGGTGGAAGAAGGAGAGAAACATTTCTTATATACTTACTCATTTTTCTACTCTCTAAGCTCTGCAGCAATTAGATGTCAACCCTGAACCCCCATTCTTCATTTATTCCCATAGGTATATATCTCCAGTCGACATTCTTGCCTGCAATTGGAAAGCTGAGAGTAGGGCTTTTTTTTTTTTTCTTCCAAGAATCCAACACTAATGGTCAAATTTAAGTGACAGATAAACATTCCTCATGATAAAAATAGGGCCCAAAGCTCCAGCATAGGTCTACTTTTTATCTTGAATTCACTTAAGTCTTTAATATAAGCAGAAGCTTAGAGCCATAGGGATGAAGCACTTCCAATTGTGTTTTCATTGTAATTGTTAAAGGTTTGTTTCCTTCGGTTTGTAAATTTGTGTGGTTGTTTGTTTAAAATGGGATCTCACTACTTAGCCCAGGGCTACAGCTGTCTATGTAGCTGAGAATGACCTCAAACTCATGATCCTCCAGCCTCAGCTCTCACATTCTTAGATTACAGCCTCATACCACTATACTTAGATTAAGATCGCTATATTTTACATACAGAAAAACTCAGAAAAAAGTTAAACAAATCATTCATATGTAAATTTAACAGATGAACTTAATCCCTTCCCCTTAGTAATTTTTCTTCTTGGGGTTAAGGGTAAAAATTTATTGCATATTAGAAAATATCTAGACTTTATTTAGAGCATGTGTTCAGAGACCAAAGGATAATCCCCAGGAGTTGGTTCTCTCCTTCCATAGTGGGATTAGGGGATGAGGTCATCAGATTTGCCAGGCAAGTTGTTTTACCCACTGTGCCATCCCACCAGTTCCCTCTAGTCTTACTGTAAATACTGTGCATGCTATTTCACATATTTTATTCACACACTTGCTATCTTTCAGTGACTATAAGGCAATTTATGTATATTTTGAAAAGTTTTTGTTTCTACTTACAATGATCAGCTTTCTAGAAAATCATGTGTAAACCGATTGTTGTATTTTAACAGTTATATAATATCCTAGTGTTTAGAACTTTGTTCTCCATAGAATATTCTCCACAGAATATCCAATGGGAAACTGTTCTGTTCAATGAACTAGTTCTCCTCTTAGATATGTGTGTGGTATGAACTATTACAAAATGCTGTTTATTTCTTTGTGAATTTACAGTGCATTCATGTACCAAAGATTCACATGCCCCACAAATTCCCCAATATTTATACTAACACACCAATCTCAAATATATTTGCCATAAATTCTTCTACAATAAAATGTTTATCATTGTACTAGGGGGAAAAGGGGGCCTTTGAAAAACAGACAAAGGAAATCCCATTTAAATGCTGCTAAGTCGCATCTAAAATTAGAGACATTGCTGTTACAGTCAAGGAAAGAAGAATTGAGACTGACTGAAGGCTGAACCACATAGCTCTGAAAACTAAAGAACATAATGTGGCTTCAAATCCAGACAGAGCAGATCATAAAAGGCCGAGCTGCCTGCTACCTCATGAAAGGAATCTCAGACACCCAGATGCCTATCTATAGAGAAGGGTCACTAACTGATACAGTTTGACCCAATTGATACCCAGGACCAAAGAGAAGATAGACATCACCACCTATTATTATATTTTTAAAATTTTATATAAAGAAAAACCAACTAGACAAAATAGGCTTATAGGCTCCTCTTTTATTGGCTTTTTTTTACCCCAAGATTAAGAAAGCACCACCCAACTGTAAGAAGGTCTGTTGGGGACACTGAACTTTGGGGGAATAATTCACACTTCCAAGAAAGTATGAGGAAGACTTGTGACAGAATCTTGTCAAAGCAGATGAACACGGAGCTGGAAGAGGGTCCTGTCCACAAACATGGGGCTTCTTGAGTGTCTCAAGGCTGCCTGAGGAGAAAGCGGGAGGTGGGGGGACACATGGGGGGATGGGGGGGGACACGACACGGGGGACACACACTATAGTCTTTAAGGTAGAGCAGACAGTTCATTGTCAAACTCTGAGTTGTCAACTTCTGGGTTAGACAGAGCGAATTGAAACAATTGACAAGGACCTTCAGTCCGAAGCACTGTTGACCAGAGTCATATGCTTCAAGTAGTCATTATCAGTCTTTAGGGGTCAGTATTGTTGGACTAACAAATATCAGGAAGGAAATGACACATTAATGTCTATATCCATATCCCAAGATGCCTATGAACTTTGTAATGCCCACCTTAAGGAAACTAGAAAGAAGCAAGTCAACTTCTGGCACTCTTTCTTTTTATTGTACCAAGTCTTTGAGACTTAATGGTAAGTTAACACAGCACATCTCAGGCAGGACTAGCCTTGTTTAACAGAGCACTGTGACATCCTGTGAGAGAGTACAGTATTTGGTTACAGGAAAAAGCCATGCTTCAAACATGGTTTAAAAGCAAAGCAGAAGAAGCCCACATTCATGCAGATTTGGAAATCACCTCGAAAGGGTCAGTAACTTATTTCCTGGCTCCATTTATGTTACAGGGAAAAAAAAGACTTCAATCTTCTTTTAAACAATTGTTGTATTTGGTTTTCTGCCATTTGTAGCAGAACTGAATTCTAACCTACTCCATTCATGGTTGTCTCTCTGTATCCTCTGAGAATGGTTCAGGATTGCAGTGGATACTAAATCTTGCTAATGTGCAAGCTCCTTATGCAAAGGGTTAATATTTACATATATCCTATATATTCATCCTATATAGTTTAAAACCACTCCTAGACTGCCTATAATACCCACTGAAATGCATATGTCGCATAAATAGTGTTTATCCTGTATTGCTTTGGAGACAGGGACAAGACATAGGTAGGATGTGGTCAGTTCATATGCAGTTATTTTTCTGAATTTCTTGTTTCTACTTGGTCCAATCTATGATTCAGAGCCCATGGATATAGGGTGGGCAGCTGTGTTGTTTGCCCCCATTCATCCCTCTAGCCCCAGAATGGAGCAAGAATATTAGGAAAAACTGTTAAGAGCAGTAAGAATTCCACAGAACTGCAGACTGACATGATGATTTTGTTTGGTCTTTCTGGTATTCGACAACACTGCAAAATTAGAAATTTCATATCATTATCTACATTTCCTGTTTTTCCTCAGAATATCAGATAAACCAGTGAGGCTGACCTAGCCATAGAGGGCAAAGGCTTACTTCAAGGTGGTCCCAAGATTAAGGCCTGAAGTCTCTACTTGTTATCAGCCTCCCTTTCTTTCTTTTTTCTTATTTTGGTTTTTTTGAGATAAAGTTTATCTAGGTAGCTCTGGCTGGCCTGTAACTTACTCTGTAGAACAGACTGTCCTCAAACTCAGAGATCTACCTGCCTCTGCCTCCCAGATGCTGGGATTAAAAACCTGCGCCACCAGCCACCACTGCACACATATCAGCGCTCTCTCTCTCTCTCTCTCTCTCTCTCTCTCTCTCTCTCTCTCTCTCTCTCTCTCTCCTTATTTCTCATACCCTGGCAGAAGTAAGCATATTGGCATACTATCTGCAGCCTTGCCTAGCACCCCCAGCCCTACTTTCTGTGAGTATATCAGTTCCCAACTGCCCCTTCTACAGAGGATTCTTCCCAGTCAATTGTGAAATGCCTCCCTGGTAGATTATGTGTTCTTCCTCCTATGAGATTGGCACCACAAATGATTGTAGCACACTGTACAAAAGGCTGTCACTGACTTTCTTGCCTCAAGGTGGTATATGCTTCAGAGGTCTTAGCTTCATGCTAAGAATGACTCTGGCTAAGGCCATGTCCTATCCTAGCTTCTTCCCTGCTGATCCTCATTCTCTGTCCGGGGGCATTTGTGCAACAAATAAAATGCACCAAGTTTTCCATATTATGTTTAGCTAATAGGGAAAAGCTCTTTCTATAGCCTGAGTTTTCAGTCTTTGGATTAGGCAGAGAACCAAAGTGAACAAAAAAAGTTAAAAGACTTTCTACATCAGGCAATGCTGGCTCCAAACAGTCAATCTTCAGAGATCAATACAGACTGTCAGATTGATAGGTACCATGAGAAACCCAGAATCCACTGCTGCTCTGGCCTAAGAGAGTTATTATTCTGAGAAAACACATGATTCTTTGTACCAGGCACCAAGAGCTTACTTATCTCCTAATTGTTGCTTATGTTGGCTTGGATGCCTTCCTTTGTCATCAACAATGACAACCAGGTCTCCCATACTCAACAATATAAAAATACACACCTGAAAGAGCCAGTGTATAGGGGTGACCTCTTCAACTTTGTACTGTAGATGAACTTAGCTAATGAAAACATCAGGCTGATTGGATTATGCTTTATTGACAGACTTTCGAGAAGGCATACAACATCCATGTAGATTCTTGGAAACCTACTTGGAGGGCTATCTTTGACGGAGAGTGTTTAGCTGGTGTAACTTCAGCTCCATGGCAGCATTCATACTGAGACTCTGCTCTGTTCAGGTCGCTGCCTGCAAACAATTAAACTTAGTTGTGATCCCAGAACAAGACTGTTTCCACCAGATCTAACTTAAGGGGCTAGTATTCAGTGCTAAAGCTTCCTACAAACTTGACTTTGATTTTCTTAGTCCTAGTAGCTAGGGCTTTTCCTGCCCAGCCCTCCTCCCTCACATTCTCTTTTCAACTAGAGACCAGGTATCTAGTTTTTCCATGCCTATTCCTGTTTCTTTCCCCATTATCCATTACAGGCATTTCTTCCATTAAACCTCTTATGTTCTTCATTTCCTCTTGACATTTGCTTCTCTTAGGACTCAGCTTGACATATTGGACTTGAGCCCTGAAGTCTGATTTGTGGACCTGTGGTCAAAAGGGCTGACTAAATACAAATGAGACCACAGTGAAATCCCAGGTGGCAGCACTTAAATTATAGCAAACATCCATTAATGAAGTGGGAGAGTGTTTGAAAGGGTAAATTAAGAAATTACAAAATATCACGTGGTGTGTATTTCAAACATGTAGAGAAAATATATGTATAGAAAGAAAACAATTAGAAGGCATCAAAACCGAGATTGACTAGTGATGGATTACAGGAGTCTTGCTTTCTGTCTTTCTCTCTCTCTCTCTCTCTCTCTCTCTCTCTCTCTCTCTCTCTCTCTCTCTCTCTGTGTGTGTGTGTGTGTGTGTGTGTGTGTGTGTGTGTGTGTGTGTGACACTTTTATATTTTCAAATGTTCCCATAGTAAGAATGGCATTACTTTAAACACTTGTATAGAGAGGGACATTTTAGCATAAAGAAATAGCTTAGTGTGCAGGCTTTCTTTTAGGCTACCAACCAGCTCCCAAATCAGGACACAGCAATCTCTTATGGATATGAATATTCAGCCTTATTTTATGCTTATCCTACTAGCTCTTGTAACTTAGCCTATTTCTCTTGATCTATGTTTTGCCTCAGGACTTTTTACCTCTCCTTCTGTGTGTCTTTCAATGCTTCTCCTGGCTGGCTGGCTGGTTGCTGCCTCACTTCTGGTCCTGGGCATGTCTCTCTCTCTTTCTCCCTCATTCTCTTCTCTATTGCTTCTCCTCCAATTTACACCTTCTCTTCCCAGCTATTGGCCATTCAGGTCTTTATTAGACCAATTGGATGTCATATGCAGACAAGGTGGAACAAATGCAATATATCTTTACATAATTAAACAAATGCAGCATAAACAAATATAACACACCTCCACATAGTTAAAGTAATATTCCACAGCAGTTTGGAGCCTAAGAAACTTTGGGAAGATAAAGATGGTGTGACTTTTGATAAAGCCTCCCTGAAGGATGGAGCACAAAGGCTTAAAAAAGACCAAAGAGAGTAATAGAGGCAAACCTCTCCCTCCCAATGTACTGGTCAGCTGAATATCTCCTCCACTACTTCCTACTCCATTCAAATATGTGTTTTTATATTCTCAGATATTTGAGTGTGTATATTATAGCTCACTCATTTATTAAACCAGCACTTGCTAAGCCCTGCATCAGGCCCTCTGTTAGATTCTGCAGAATCTGAGATATGCCAAGCACCAATGGTTGTCCCCTCGTCTTTATTATCTCCTTCTTCTTATTCAGAAAATTCCCATCATGTTTAGCATGCAATTATGTTTCATTATGAACTCATGGCTAATCTTTCCTTACAGCTGGGAAAGACTGTATGTTGTAGGCAGGAAACTCATCCAGAGATTGTCTGTTAGTAGACACCTTTGCTCTTCACCTTTTGCATCTCTGGAAAGTGGACAAGACCATGGAAAGAACATGAGAAATGACCTCTCTGTCTTCTGTAGGGACTGGGAGAAAATTAGTATAAGGTAATTAATTGTACTGGATTTTTTTTATGTCAATTTGACACCAGCTAAAAACATTTAAAAGGAGGAGTCCTCAATCAAAAAAAATTCCTCCATAAAATTCAGCTACAGGGCATTTTCTTAATTAGTGATTGATGTGGGTAGGCCCAGCCCATTATGGGTGGTGCCACTGCTGGGCTGGTGACCCTATGCTCTATAAGAAACCAGGCTGTGCAAGCCATGAGGAGCAATCCAGTAAGCAACATTCCTGCATGGCCTCTTTATCAACTCCTGCCTCCTGCCCTGCTTGAGTTTCTGTCCTGACTTCTGTCAGTGTGGAAGTGTAAGTCAAATAACCCTCTTACTTCCCAATTTGCTTTTGCTCATTGTGTTTTATCATGGCAATAGTAACCCTACTAGAACAGAAATTACAAACCATAATGTTTACAATTTATGTGGGAAGCTGGTGAGATGATTCAGTCAGAAAGGAAATTGTTTCCAAGCCTAGTGATCTGAGCTCAATGTCTGGGACCTACCTGGTAGAAGTAGACTCCAGAAATCTTACTTCTGTGTATATGTATGCATGCATATATATATATTCCTCCCACAAAAAATTGGAGAGTCAGGAGAATCAGAGAGAGTTTTCTAAAGGAGACAATATTTAGGTTAAGGCATGAACCATAAGTAGAGATGGAGAAGGCACAGGGAGGTATAGTATGAGTGGTTCTTCAGAGAGCTGTTTATAATAAAGCATAGACTTACAAGAGCACGGAAAGAGCACTGGCAGGAGATGGAGCCCTGGGTGAAAATCCTCCCAAGGTAGGGAGATGATTGTCTTCCAGATAATGAAGCAGTCCAAGTTGCACTTTAGTATCTCTACTGTGGAGAATGGTTACTCAGGATGAGGTTGGGTGAAGTATCACCAATGCTGTCATCTTGAAGGAAAAGGAGTGCATCAGAGGCCCAAAAGAATTTTTTAGAAGAGTAGAAGGATATGAGATGAAGCAGGAGATCACATACATGTCTCCCCTGAAATCTAGTGTGCAGCAAGAGGGGGAGAAGCTATAATCTAGAAAATCTCAGATAGTGGATGTTCGTTTTTTGCACATGTCACGTGAATGGAATCTCAACACTGGAAGTACCACACTAGAGTTTATTACAGCAGGGAGCAGAGATAGGGGCAGAAGGGAGCAGAGAGAGAAGGGGAAGGGGAAGAAGGGGCGGGCACTCGTGTGTGAGCCCTTTCTTTAAAGGGGTGGGTGGGCCCATGTTTGCATCGCCACACCCAGGGGGATGATTGACAATTACATTCCAGTTGAATACAAGCTTTGGAAATCCTTACAGTGGGTACTGTGAAGCAGAGCCAGTGGGCTCAATGGAGCCCAAAATAAAGGGAACTTTCCAGGGTAGTGATGTATTTGCAGGAGCAGTGCTCAGCAGACTTCACAATCAGGTATCACTAGGTAGCAGCACTGAGCAAGTGAGACAGAAAAGAGGATGTCAGAGGCATGAGAAGGAACATGAACAGTTAAGCCACCATAAGCTGCCATATTTTCTACTAACAACAGGGATGATAAGATTGAAGTGTTTAACTGATTTGCAAAAGAATTCTTCCCTGTTATGTCAGCCTGAAATCAACCACTCTGAGCATAAGTACACGGAATGCCTGTTACCTGAACAACATGATGGGGAGCTCAGATTACAGCTAGTGTACCACAGCCACAATGGATCCCAGGGTTAGACTTAGCTGAGGAGAGGGGGGAATGAGAAAAAGACACAGAAACATGGACACACAGAAGATCTGGGATCTTGTGGTCTGGGCTCTCTTCTGGAGAAACCATAGCTTGCTAGAAATTATATAGATATAGAATCAAAGAGAAATGGGCATTCTTGCCTACAGCTGAACAAGGAGGCAGGGTTATTACATACAGGCTCTGGCTTTATGGGACACATCTGGATTTGGGGACAGTTTAGCTAATCTTGGTAGAAGCAGGCTTTGTAGGGGAGCAGTTCTCAACTCATAAATACCAGTGAGAAGGAAGCTCTGGTGGTCATTTTCTGCACACACTATCTACATCCACATGGACTAGAGGAGACTAGAGAGTTTTGCCATTTCCCTCTTGACATGACTATGCCCATGTCAACAACATTCACTCAAGACCTTACCTGCTCAGGGTTTCCTCCCCTCCCCACAGCATGCATCACAGGAATGGGCCCCCACCATCCCAGCACTCTTTTTTTTTTTTTTTTTTTTTTGCTAACTTTGTTAACTTATTTAATATGGAATATAATTTTTATTTATTTTACATGCCAACCACAGTTTCCCCCCGTCCTTTGGTTTCTTTTCCCCAACTCCTTTATACCCCCCATCCATTCCTCAGAAAGGTAAGGCCTTGCTGTGATTCCTCTTTGGTTGTATGCTCATTTCCATACCTAATTAAAGCACAGAAGAAAAGAAGCGAAAGGCAAAGGGTAAATCCAGCAAAGGGGGTAGGACCCACAGAAGATGCCTGTGTTGGGGTGTGTGTGGGATATCTCTATGGTCTGTCATTACCCTGGAAAATGAAATGGGAATGCTTTAAAATGGCTACATTGTGGTCTAGAAGACCTGGAACTGGATTTCAGAAATGACATAGAGGTAATTAGGATCAAAGTCATCTCAAGCCCCTTTCCCTAGTGTTCAACATGGAGAGAATGGGGAGTCCCCTCTGACTGCCCCACAACTGCAAACACTGACCAAGAGGCTCAACACTCCCCACTAAGGAGCATTCTCAGAAGGTGGTTGAAGCCAGTGGTTAGCCAGCAAACTGTGTAGTCTAGGGACCCTTCTAGAGGAATCGAGAAATGACTCTCAAAAATTTTTTCTCATGTGGGTTGCATAATCTATATTTCCTACATAGATATACAAATGGAGAAACTTCAAACATATTGATTTTAAGGTCAGAATAAATTTATGAATATTATAACATTTTAATGATGATAACCATATTTTCCAGCACTAAAAAGAATAACAAGAGTGACACGCTTTAGACTTTTTAAAATCTCTGTGTCTGGCTCAATAGAAGAAAGCTCTTCATTCTATTAATTTGCTCTTGCATTCAGCCCAGGCAGTGCAGGTAGCCCTTGCAAAGCTCCATTATGTACTTCAGGGACAAGGGGTTAATATAGCAAGTAATAGGTTAGCATTGTTGTGAGTGTTATTGATTATATGAACCTCTAAGGGGATCTTGGGGTTCCTCAGAGGTGTCATTATTGTACCTTAAAATTGGTAGCTTGATAAGTGCTACTCAAAGCATGTTCCATGAAGTGTTTGTCACTCACTATTTGATGTTTAGATTAGCATAGAAACTGACTGTGTAGAAACTTTTATAGCAATTTAGTAGTTATCTATGACTGTTAACTCTAATAGCATTAAATCAAGGCTTTGTTTTGTATCTTTTTTCCATCTCTTTTTAGCAATTTAAGTTTATTATGTTGTATTTTACAAAAGAATCAGTATATAATGAATTGAAAATTAAAAAGGAAAAAAAGAGCTTTTGTCACATTTTTTACAACAATCATCTAGCCTGATGCTTTACTGGACCAACAGGAATACCCAGGCAGAGGTTCAAAATGCAAATTCCCAGGCTTCATCCCAAGTGATTCAAAACCCTGGGGAAAGGGCCCAATAATAAGGTAAAGTCTTGAATCAGTGGAAGAACAATTTCTGTAGGGTACCATCAAGGGATTAGTTGCTTGAACCATAAAAGACCAAGGAGCCATATGCTGACACTCTTATTTTCCTTCCTAGGTCTACAAAGAAATCAATTTTTGAGAAGGCATACATGGGATCAATTTCTGCCAAGCCTTGATCATAATCTGGAGCTAAAGCCAAGAGCCCTGGTTTCTTCCAGGTTGAAGTCTCCAGTATTACTTTTTGCACCATCCCCTTAGCATCTAAAATCTGTGTGGTGCTCAGTCTGAAGGAGATACCCTCCAGAAATGCAGGAAGGAGGACTTTGATGGGAAATGTTACTGAAGCAATTAAACAACAGCTGCTGTGACAGCAGCTCAAGTCAACAGCTGGGCTTCTTCCAGTTCCTGAGAGAGATGTACTGGGAGAAGGAAGCCTGGGATGGATGTCACAAATGTAACGGATGCCACTTCACTGTCATCTGAATTTGTCAAGGGTAAAAAATCAAGCTCTTAATGTCTCCATATTTATTTAGATTGTGATGTGTGGGTGATGTAGAAATTAATCACTACAACTGATTATATAAAAAGATTAATATTTATTAAGGGGTTTTTATGAAACACTCACTGATAAATGTTGAACTGTAGGACAATTTTTGGGAAGTTGACTGTTCCACGCAGCAGAGGCAGCGATGGGTCAGCTTCTCTCTAAGAGCACAAGGGAACAAACAGGAAGGAGAGAGAGCACGTACCTGGTCTTAGACTGGCCTGGCCATGCCCCATACATGAGTCTTCAAGACCTAAAGGACACACCTCTAGGTCAAGGTGGATAGCACCTGATTTTCACTACAGTGTGGGGAATAGAACAATTCAGCTTAGGGCCTAAAACCTGTTATCTAGGCTCTGGCAACCACTCCTTTGAAGTAGGAGAGTAAAATGGTGCTTATTTCATACAGAAAATTTATATGTAACTAATATTTACAAACTGTACAAACTATATGTTTCTCTCTCTCTCTCTCTCTCTCTCTCTCTCTCTCTCTCTCTCTCTCTCTTTCTCTCTCTCTGTGTGTGTGTGTGTATAACAAAACAAAACAAAACAAAACAAAAATACCATGACCAAAAAGCAAGCTGGGAAGGAAAAGGTTTACTTGACTTACACTTTAGCACTGCTGTTCATCACTAAAGGAAGTCAGGACAGAAACTCAAATAAGGCAGGATCCTGGAGAAAGACACTTGTAAACAGAGGCAGGGCTTTCTATCCCTTATGTCTGACTATACCTAACAGTTGCTTTCCAAATTACCACTCAAAGACTTATGCTAATTACACATGCTTGGCCAATGGCTCAGGCTTATTACTAACTAGCTCTTACATTGAAATTAACCCATATTTCTCATCTATGCATTGCCATGTGGTTCATGGCTTGTTATCTCATTTTTTACATGTCTTACTTCCTTAGTGGCTGGCTGGCATCTCCTGACTCTGCCCTTCTCCTTCCCATTATCCTTAGTTTGGTCACCCCACCTAACTTCCTTCCCAGCTACTGGCTGGTCAATTTTTTATTAAACCATTTTGAGTGATAAATCTTTACAGTGTACAGAATTATTCTACAGCAGAAGCTGATGCAGAGGCCAAAGATAAGTGCTGCTTACTGACTTGCTTCCTGTGATTTGCTCAGCCTACCTTCTGGTAGAATTCAGGACCAGCAGTTCTGGAATAGCAACATCCACCATGGTCTGGGGTCTCCAACTATTGATCACTAATTAAGAAAATCCTTTATACCTGGATTTCAAGGATGCATTTCCTCAGCCGAGGCTCCTTCCTCTGATGACTCCACAACACGTGTCAAGCTGACACACACAATCACCCAGTACACCCTCCCTTTCCCTTTTTCCTAAAAATACAGTCGTAGATAATATTCACTTTTTCTTCAGTCTTTGAAACTTATTTATAATTTACATTTGTGTATGTGTGTGCATGATACATGGGGACGCATGTGTGTGGAGGTCAGAGGGCAACTTTGTGGCCTCAGCTCTCTTTCTCCTCCTTTATATGGGTCCCGGGGCTGGAACTCAAGTCAACAGGCCTGTGAGGCAAATGTCCTTATCCCCTGAGTCATCTTTCAGCCCTGCTGTCTTTTGCTCAATATGACATGTTGTAGCACAGGGCAAGGAGATGATCATTGTAGGATTTATATTTTTTTTTAAGGAAAGCTTGAGAAATATGTGTCTTCTGTATGAGTTATGGTCCTGTATAGGGATTAGGGCTCCTCCTACCCCTACCAGACATAAGTAGATGGGGCTCACTCTCCATTTTCATATCTCTCTTTCCATAGCTTCTTGCTTATTTCTCGGTTTGCTTAAGTGTCTTTTGTTTTGTTTTTACTTTTAAACAGAGTTTCTCTGTGTAACAGTCCTGGCTGTTCTGGAACTCGGTTTGTAGATCAAGCAGGCCTCGACCTCATAGAGAACAGCTTACCTCTGCCTCCCAAATGCTGCGATTAAAAGCGTGCACCACCACCTCCTGGTTGCTTAAGTGTTCTTTTAAGTTCCAGTTTCCTTATATGCCTATGTGTGTACATGCACATACATGCAGGATGTGTGTGTACAGAGATGCAGGATGCCTTTGTATGTGCTGGCACAGAGAGAAAGAGAGAGGGAGAGGGAGGCAGGGAGAAAGAAACTATAAAAGTTCTTCCAGCCTGCATCCCATTGGGAGAAGGCAGGTGTTGCTGACACTCAGTTGCAAGGAAAGCAGAGCTACCTTGCAAAGCATAAAGCTCTCAGAGCCCCCAGCTGTGATGGACAGAGTGGGGAAATGGAGAGCCTTGTGGCAGGGTGTGAATGACTATGGAGCCACAGCTCAGGCTGCCCTAGTAATGAAGGGACCACCCTCTGAGGGGACCTAAGTCATTACTGTCATTCTAACTGCCACCCTCTGGAATGCTCCGGAAGCTTGCAAATCCCAGAGCAATCCATTCCCTGTTCCTGCTGGAAGAAAAATGAGAAATCATACACCAAGAGGAATAAGTAATTTCTGCCTGTCTTCTTAAAAATACATCAAGACCCCGCAGAGAATATGCTTTCAAATCAAGGCCTTTAGATACGAGGCAGCTGGGTTGTAGCTGCTGCTAAGTCCATGCTCCTGACAGTTTCCCATAAAGTTTCTGTATGGAGAGGGTCTACGACTAATAAAACCTGCCCTCTAAGTCTCTCCAGGCTAATCCTTGTCCTGGGGGCCCTTTATTCCTCCCCTGACCTGTTCAGGGATTAACAAGCTGTCCTTTTCAAGGACAGTTCCAAAGTAAAGGAAGACTCTTTTTACTCTCCACTAGAAATAAAGATTTGTTTTTTTCTTTTCCAAACTGACAGTACAAACGTTTTAAGATCTAGCCTGGTATTCAAAAAGATCCCAGTCTGAATCCTCTAGGACTGAGAGCTTTGAGGAAAGTTAGTGTCAAGGCATGACCTGTAGTACATCAGCCTCTGGCATGGTTAATTCCAGAGGTCAAGTTCACTGAACTGGATGGATGCCTAGAGATGGAAAAGCACAGGTCCTATGTGTCTGTCAGGGTCTTTTCAGAGGAGGCCAAAAAGTGAGTTAGTGGACTGAGAGGTTTGCCCTTGACATGAGGGATGCCGTCCACTTTGTCAAGAGTTCAGATAGAAACTGACAAGTTAAAGAAGTCACAAATAACCCTCCATCCTCCCCAATACCTGCACTCTTCTCCCCTCCTGCCCTTGAATCAACAGAATTTTAGCTTCTGCAGTCGTTGAACTCCAGGATTTGCATCAGTGGACTATAAGGACTGCAGGCTTTCAGCCTCTAGGTCCACACCATTAGAATCCCTGGTTCTTAAGTTTCCAGGATCCCTCATTATTGCAGTTTATTGTTTATAATGATCACCGCAACAAACTTGGGTTCAAACTGTAGAACTTATATTACAACTCTCAACTGAAGACATGGCCAAAGATCTATGGGCACATCTTAAAATCCTCTCAGTAAATAAAAAAGCTTTCTAATTGTCTAATTAGGTTCCATATTTACCTCCTTAGTGATAGAACACTTAGGCTGGACAGTTACCTCACATTAAAACAACCTTAATCTCCTTTCATTCTCTTATGGCTTTGGCTAAAATTTTGAGAACTATAATGAATAGATAAGGTGAGAGGAGACAACCTTGTCTAGTGCCTGATTTTAGTGGGATTGCTTTGAGTTTCTCTCCATTTAGTTTGATATTGGCCATCAGCTTTTTGTAAATCGCCTTTATTATACTTAGGAATTTTTCCTCTATTCCTGATCTCTCCAGGACTTTTATCATAAAGGAGTATACGATTTTGTCAAAGGCTTTTTGAGCATCTAAGGAGATGATCATGTGTTTTTTTTTCCTTCAATTTGTTTGTGTGATGGATGACATTTATACTTTTTTGTATGTTGAACCACCCCTGCATTTCTGTGATGAAGCCTACTTGATCGTGGTGGATGATTTTTTTATATGTTGTTGTATTTGGATTGCTAGGATTTTGTTGAGTATTTTTGCATCAATGTTCATGAGGGAAATTGGTCTGAAATTCTCTTTCTTAGTTGCATCTTTCAGTGACTTGTGTAGCAGGGTGATTGTGACCTCATAAAAAGAGTATGGCAACTTTCCTTCAGTTTTTACTGTATGAAACAGTTTGTTGAGTATTGGTGTTAGTTCTTCTTTGAATGTCTGGTAGAATTCGGCACTGAAACCATCTGGTCCTTGGATGTTTTTTTTTTTATTTGGGAGACTTTTGAAAACAGCTTCAATTTCCTTTGGGGTTATAGGTCTGTTTAAGTCATTTATCTGATCTTGATTTAATTTTGATAAATGGTACCTGTCTAGAAAGCTGTCCATTTCTTTTAGATTTTCCATTTTAGTAGAGTATAGATTTTCAAAATATGACCTGATAATTCTCAGGATTTCATGGGGGTCTGTTGTTATGTCTCCCTTTTCATTTCTGATTCTGTTAATTTGGATACTGTTTCTCTGCTTTTTGTTTAGTTTGGATAAGGGTTTGGCTATCTTGTTGACTTTCTCAAAAAAAAACAACTTTTTGATTAATTGATTCTTTGTATTGTTGTCTTTGCTTCTATTGCACTGATTTCATCCCTAAGTTTGATTATTTCCTGCCACTTACTCCCTCTAGGTGAGTTTGCTTTTAGTTGTTCTAAAGCCTTCAGCTGAATTGTTAGGTCTCTTGTGTGAGATTTCTCTTTGTTTTTCATATAGGCATCTAGTGCTATGAATTTTCCTCTTAACATTGTTTTCATTGTGTCCTATAAGTTTGGATATGTTGTGGATTTATTTTCATTAAATTCAAGGAAGTCTTTGATTTCTTTCTTAACATCTACCTTGACTCAGAGGTGGTTCAATATAGAGATGTTCAGTTTTCATGGGCTTGTAGGTTTTCTGTGATTTTTGTTGTCGTTGAATTCTAACTAGACCATGGTAGTCTGATATGATACAAGGGGTTATTCTCATTTTTTTTGTATCTGTTGCTATTTGCTTTATGATCAAGTATGTGGTCAGTTTTAGAAAAAGTTCCATGTGGTGCTGAGAAATATGTATATTCCTTTATGTTTGTGAAGAAGCTTCTGAAAATATCTATTAAGCTCATTTGCATCATAACATGAATTAGACCCTTTATTTCTCTGTTGAGTCTCTGTCTGGTTGACCTATCTAAGGGTGAAAGTGGGGTATTAAAGTCTCCCGCTATTAGAGTGTGACATTTGATGTGGGGTTTAAGCTTTATTAATGTTTCTTTTACATATGTAGGTGCCCTTATATTTGGGCATAAATATTCAGGACTGAGAACTCATCTTGGTTGAAACATCACTATTTATAATAGCTGCAAATAGTATTAAATACCTTGGAGTAACAATAACCAAAGAAGTAACAGGTCTGTTTGACAAAAGCTTTAAGTCACTGAAGAAAGAAATTGAAGAGGATATCAGAAAATGAAAAGATCTCCCATGCTCTTGGATAGGTAGGATCAACATTAGTAAAAATGGCAATCCTACCAAAAGGAATCTACTAATTCAATGCAATTTCCATCAAAATCTCAACACAATTTTTTTACAGATCTTGAAAGAACAATATTCAATTTCTTTTAGAATAACAGGAAAGCCAGGATTGCCAAAACAATTTTGCTCAACAAAAGAACTTCAGAAGATATCACCATCCCTGACTTCAAGTTATGCTATAGAGCTACAGTAATAAAAACCACCTGATACTGGCATAAAAACAGACTTGTAGATCAATAGAACTGAATTGAAGACACCAACATTAACCCACACACCTATGAACACCTGATTTTTGACAAAGAGGCCAAAAATATTCGATGAAAAAAAAAAAAGACAGTATCTTCAACAAATGGTGTTGGCATAACTGGATGGTAGTGTGTAGAAAAATGCAATAGATCCAAACCTGTCGCCCTGCAAAAAGTCAAATCCAAGTGGATCAAAGACCTCAACATAAGCCCAGCTACACTGAACTTGATAGAAAAAAGGTGGAAAATACTCTCCAATGCATTGGCACAGGTAATCACTTCCTAAATATAATATCAGTAGCACAGACACTAAGAACAACAATCAATAAGTGGGACCTCCTAAAACTGAGAAGCTTTTGTAAGGCCAAGGACACAGTAAATAAGACAAAAAGACAGCTGACAAATGGGAAAAGATTTTTACCAACCCTACAAGTGACAGAGGACTGATTTCTAAAATATATAGAGAACTCAAGAAACTAGAGCCCAAAACCCTTAATAGCCCAATTAAAAATGGCATTCAGAAATAAAAAGGGAATTCTCAGCAGAAGAATTACAAATGGCTGAAAGGCACTTGAATAATTGCTCAACCTCTTTAGCCATCAGAGAAATGCAAATCAAAACAACTTTGAGACACCACCTTACACCTGTCAGAATGGCTAAGATTAAAATCACAGATGACAGCCTATGCTGAAGATGTTGTGGAGCAAGGGGAACACTCCTCCATTGTTGGTGGGAATGTAAACTTGTTCAGCCACTCGGGAAGGCAGTATGGAGGTTTCTCAGAAAACTGAGCATCAATCTCCCTAAGGATCCAGCAATACCACTACTGGGCATACCCTAAAGATGCACATTCGTACCCCAAAAGCATTAGCTCAACTATGTTCATAGCAGCATTATTTGTAATAGCAAGAACCTGGAAACAACCTTGCTGCTCCTAGACTGAAAAATGGATTAACAAACTGTATTACATCTACACAATAAAGTACTACACAGTAGTAAAAAAAAATGATATCCTAAAATTTGCACGCAAATGGATGGATTTGGGGAATATCCTCCTGAGTGAGCTATCACAAACCCAGAAAGATAAGCAGGGGATGTGCTCATTCATTAGTGGACTTTAAACAAAAAGTAAAGAACATCCAAGCTTCAAGCCACAACCACTGAACAGCTTGGGATCTGAAGGAACTTAAGAGAGACATCCAGGAAGTCCCATAGGAAGAGAAAATAGAGAAGATCTCCTTAGCTAATTGGGAGCATAAGAGGTTGCAACCAAGAAGTGGGAACAAATCATGAGAGAAGCAGATGATTAAGTGAGAGATAAAACAAGGATAGAGAGGAAAAAAGAAGAGTTGGAGATCTTAATAGCAGAAGCAAATATGGAGTTAGAAAAAGACTGGGTGCTAGGGAAACCTCCAGGAACTCACAGGATGTCCCTGCCTAGATCTCCAACCAATAGTGAAGGTGTTGCCTAAACAGGACTTCTCCCATAATCAAATAAATAGCCACGGTAAATGCTGTCACTGAACTTACATCCAACAATGGGTAGAGATAGAGGCAGGGATACATGGCTAAGCACTGAGCTGAGTCCCTGGTCCAGCTGACAGGGGGGGAGGAGACTCTATATGAGCAAGGAGATAGGGACTATGAAGAAAATTCCCATAGTGATGGCTGGCTGCAACTCTAGGGAGCTCACGGAAGCAAGAACAGTCACCTGGGAACCATCTGGAAAAGGAACTAGGCCCTCCAAGGATAGGCAACTGTCCACTGACATGGGCAATATGTGGAGCCTCAAGGGGAGGGTTTAGACTGTGTTTTTGTGCATGGACTGGCACCTTGGATCCCATTCCCTCCATAGGAACACCTAAACCATTCTTGATATTAGGATGAGGAAATTGGACTTGCCTGGAGTATATGCTGTGCTAATCTACCTTGGGACCTCTTGCCCTTTTTGGGGAAGGAATTGGGGGTTGGGGAGGAAGGAGGCTGAAGCCTAAATAGGAGGGGCCGGGAGGGGGAAGGGAGTTGGAAGAAGAGGATACATGGATAAAAAATGAGCCTTTTTCTATAAAAATAAAAATTTTAAAAAATCCAACCAACCAACCAAACAAAACCCTACTTTCTCTGGTGTCTTTTGAAGATGGGCTTCTAAGGAAGGTTAGAGAGAAGGCAGTGGCTAAGTCTTATGAAAATCTACTTAAAGAATTTGGTGGGGCGGATATAAGTTCTTACATGAGTACATTTCTTGTTGCTTGTAAATGTATATGCTTGTGGAGGCCAGAGGCTGACATCAGGTGGGATGACTCTCTTAATCTGGGAGTTCATAAACTTGATTAGAATGGCTGATCGGTTGCCTTTCCAAGATTCCATCTCTATGTCCCTCCTCCCAGAACTGGGGTAGGGTACTGTTGATTCGCTGTGGGTCCTCATTCTCCATGACAATCACTTTATTGACTGAAGCATGTACTCCACCCCTTAAAGAGGTTTTGAAGTTTATGTCTTTCTTTCCACCTCCCTCTTTTTCTTCTTTCCTGAAATGCAGGTGTCAGTGTTGTATCTCCAGTGACCATCCTGAGGAAATGAGACAACATAAAAACAAGAGCTGTACGTTACTGATGAAAGATGAGATACTTTAGATATTGTGAGGCCCAAGTTCCAGTCCTAACATCTCACTGTTGTATTTGCAGTTACAAGAGATTAAAATAATTGCCATTTTGTTTGATAATTTTTCACCAAAATAAACGCCCAACCAACTCAGTAGATGAACAAGAGCTATAGAAATTAGAGGAGCCTTATTTTGGCAAAGCAAAATGTTTATAAGGCTTTGTTGAAATGAGATGACTTGGTAGACAAGGAAGTTTGTAGAGAACAGTGTGATAGACAATGTGATTTAAGGAGCCACAGGGAAGTGGGGAGTCTGTGGTGAAGTACATGATTAGAAGTTATATTTAAACCACCTCTTTCTGTGGACTACTTGACAATTACATGTGTTGATTCCAGAGGAAGAAAGACTGGAAATGCAGGTGAGCAGACAGTTAGCAGCACTCTGATAGCTCACAATAATGGGTCCTGAGCTATTGCCTTCTGTTGCATCCCAGTCAGTCAATGGAGGAAGAGACATTGAGTAACTCTGTTGAGGTCAAGAACTGCTTGCACATGTTCAGTTGACTTCATGGAAGTCTGTACCCCAGACAAGACACAAAGTCATCCATCCCATAGATACACTCTTATCTTTTGTTTGGTTTTATAAGATATTTCAGTAGGATGTAGCTCCTTGATGCTGGAAAACCTGTGGGAGTCATATGGATACTGATGACATCAGAAATCTGGGGCCAATGTTCTAGTCTGGCTTCAAATCCTCAGAAATATTTTACTTCTGAAACACCCAAGGTGGGCATATGATTTATAAACACAAATAGAAAATCTCTTGGATTTATAGAAAATAAAGTCCTAAAAAACAGATGAGCCAACGCTGTACCCTTGACCTCTGACCTTCCTCCAGCTGTTGCCTTCAGCCTCTCTGCTGACAGAGATTGTGAGAAACACCAAGCAGCTGGGCTCTGAGGGCTGTTTTTGACCAGCTGTGGTATCCCAAGCCAGTAGTTCAGCCTCTCTGGGTCTCAAGTTGTTCCCTATAAAATCATGATAATGTAGATTTATTCTTGACATTTCCTAGATTTCAGAGTCAGCTTTGAAAAGCACTAAGAGCAGTACTTGAAATGTAAAATTAAATAAATATCAATTGTTTTAAATGTCAGTTTTCAATATATCAGTTCCTCTTTGGACTTTAGAGCTCCATTGGAGACACATAGCTTGCTTTTACATACATTACTAATCTATTGTCATACACATTATAGGTGTTCAATTAAGTGACTGCTAATCAAGTTTAGCACCCTCCTGCAAGATGTTACTTTAGGAATATAGGAGCTTGTCCATTAGAGTGAATTTTATCCCCAATGTGGTTGTGTGGGAGACAGTGGGACCTTAGGAGGCAGGTTCTTAGGTACCTGGAGTGTTCTCTCAGAAGGAACTAAGATATTTCTGATGGGTCCTGAGTCAGTCCCCTGCTTTTGCATTTTCTTTAACTTCCTGTCAATGTGCTAGTTCTTCCAAATGGACCTTCCATTTGATGTCATCTCTATAAAACTCAAGTGAACCATATTGATGCCAGTACTATCCAGAAATGTGGGCTAAGTAAACCTTTTTTTTTTTTATTAAAAAAGGGTTACTCAGCCTCAGGTATTTCATTACAGTAATAAAAATAGACTGAAACAGAATGAATTGGCTCAAGAATAAATTGGAAGGGAGAAAAGCTAGAGGGAAATTATTATTTGATTTCTCTGTTAATATTTCATAATACATACTCAGGATCCAGAATGCCATTTTGATTTATTTATGATTTATTTTATTCACTAAAATTTGGGAGCAAAACTTGATTTAAAAGTCTATTAGGAAGTTAGGTAAGAAAACAAATGCACTTTTCCCTCCAGGTATTTAATGAAGGAGCATTTGTCTGGAGAAGGCTTTCTTTGTAGCCTTCTAATATTTTCTCCCCCATTTCCCAATCCATTCACCAAGTCATTACTGAAGTCCTACTATGTGCTAGCCAATGGGCATTCGATGTTACATAACCCTCTAGGAGAGTGAAATCTAGAGGAAAACACAACTTTAAATAATCATACTAAGACATGAGATAACCTTAACATGTTCTCTAAAGAAAAACAGTGATGTGTCTTTATGCAGTCAGTGTACACTGTGCTTAGTATGCCATATCTTTATGCTTACTTACATATGAGCACCTATACAAATATCTGGCCCATATCCCTAAATTGGGAATTTTTTTGATCAAGGATGATAACCTGTTTCTTTTATGTAACATTAATGAGAATAGTCAATCACCATTTCTTCATATCTCACCTCTTGCTTCTTCTCAAGCATTAATAACAATTGACATTATGAGACATTAATAAGATTGTGTCAATGGCTTGAGTATGTCCAACAACATGATAGGTAGTAGGAGCTGCTGTCACTATTGCCATTTCCAGATGAGGGATCTGTAACATGAGGTTTCTGGCCTGGCCTAGTCCCATGGTCTGGACGTGCCTGTAGCCACTTTTTCCCCCAAAATGACTCAGATGTTTATGTTAATTACATGTTGTTTGGCCTATGGCTCAGGCATATTGCTAGCTAGCTCTTTAATCTTAATTCAACCCATTTCCATTAATCTGTCTTACCATGTGGCCTGTAGCTTTCCTATTTAGTTACACTCTGATTCCTGGGCAGCTGGTTTGTGTCTCTGTCTGATTCCACCCTCCTTCTCCTACCTGTGCTCTGATTTCCCCACCTATCTGTACGATGCCGGCCAAGGGCCAAAACAGTTCTTTTACTTAAAGAATGATATTCACAGCATACAGAAAGGCATTCTCACATCATAGATCAAGGCAAGGTAAGCTCAGCACCTTGTCTGAAGGGAGTCATGGTGAGCTGTGTGTCCATCTCTGCATCAGACACAGTAGTGAAATGGGTTCTGTGAAAGGCAATAGTGTGCAGAATCTGTAAGAAGATGCAGGGAGCGAGGATGCAGTGACAGCTCCTAGTGTCACACAAAAAAGTGGCTATGAGGGGAGCAAGAGAATCATCAGCTTCTCCCATCCATGGTCTATCATCACAGCCTTCCTAATATTTCCAGTCACCATTTACCGTTGTCTTCTGGACACTTCTACTATATGATGTCCAGCATTTTAGATTCATTAGGTCCAAGCTTAGGATCGATCCCCTTTCCTCTCCCCATTTTCTGATGCATTCTGTTTTCTCATCCCTTTTTATGCTATGCACTTCAGAACTGACTTCTCCTGTCTCCAACATGAAGTTGCTTACCAGATGAGCTGATTATATTCCTGCCCTAGTTTTCTTTTTGCTGCTGTGATAAAACATTGTGATCAAAAGCAACTTCAAGGAGGAAGGATGTATTTAATTACTAATTTACCCAAATGCAATGTTGAGAGGGGACAAAGCAGGAACTCAAATGAAGCTAAAATAGAAACCATAGGAAGGTGCTATTTACTAGCCGGCTCCCTTTGGCTTATGCTGAGACAATCCTCCCCAGAAGTGGTACTATCCTCAGTGGAATAGAGCTTCCTGCTTCAATCAATAATCAAGACATTCCTCAATAGACATTGCCACAGGGCAGTCTGATCTGGGCTTCAATTCGTTCTTTGAGGCTCTCTCTTCCCGAGTGACTCTTGGTTTTATCAAAAAGACAATAAAATACTAACTCGACAATCCTCAAATGTCTTGTTTAACTCAAGGTTATTTTGTTCTCTGGTGCCTGTCTGAGTACTACCTGGGTGTCTTATGAGATGTCTTTCTACACAAACATTCCTAAAAGCCTGGGTATTTGTATGCCAACTCTACATTTTCCTGATGCTTCTCAGTCTAGGCATTGAGAATTATTTCTGCTTGGTGTGTGAATGGCTCAAGTTACACTGAAGACTTCCAGGGATTTATGGTACAGCTGGGTCAAGTTTATTCTCTGGAGATAATCACTGAAGTACTTTGCTTTGCAAAGTGAACTTGGAAATTCCTCAGCGGTGCTTTGACTGTCCCCTTGTCATACCAGCAGGTCCTGGACAAAAGTAGACTTTCAGTTGTCCTACAGTACTCTCTGAAGGAAGGCAGCTGCTCTGAGATTACAAGGCCAGCTCTTTCCAGGGCCTGTGCCAACTTCTGCTTGTGTGGCATGTGCATTTGGCTGTGTGGATTGGGTTGGGGAGAGGATGCATGTCTGTGCCCAGGTGTAAGAGCAGGTGGTATCTAAATTTCATAGAACAAGAGACTGGAGACAGGGTTGTCCATCCTTAGAGTCCTAAAAGCTAGTAACTGGAACCCTTTTTGTAGGGTTGAGTTTAAAATGAAACTCATTTCCACATTTGTATCAAATATTAATGACCACCAACATTTGCCAAAAACATAATGAGTTTAAATTCATTTCACATATGGAACCTCATTTAGTCCTTATAAAAAGTCCAGAGTAAGATATTATCTCACCATGTGTCTACTCTTCAGAGTGCTTGTCGCAGTGAGAAATTATACATTCCTCTTGAGAGTTTCTTAAATAGCTATCTTCCCTACTAAATTATAAAAGCCAAGAGGGCTGGGTTGGAGAGATGGCTGAGCAGTTAAGCATGCTTGCTCTTCTAACAGAGGACTAGATTTTGAATCCCAGTATTAAGCAACTAAAAAACATGTTACTCTAATTCCAAGAAAACCAACTCCTCTCTTCTGCTTCTGATCTATGTAGTACACACACACACACACACACACACACACACACACACCCCACTTTTTTAATGTGAAAAGATGCAAAAAGAGAAAAATCTTGCATTTGTTTATTCAACATCCTGTGTCTGGCACCTGTAGAAGCCCTAGCTTAAATGGAGTGTTTAACTAATTTTCAGTGAATTATGGAATTTAGTAAGTAAAGAAATGACTGTATAAATGAGGCAATATTGTAGGAAAATATTATGACTTGAGCAGCAAGATCCTATTGCTGAGGAATCATGTATTTGAGTCATAAAACGTGGAGAAATCAAGCTGTTATGTACCCAAAAGCCTCATACCTACTTGCTAGTTTTCATGGTGTTTCAAAGCACTATCCATGCTTCTGAAAGACACGTAACCATTAATTCTACCCAGCTATGAGCCATTCAAGCTACAACCACCACTGGTCTGTCAAGATATCCCCCTGCCTGACACAATAATGGCAAGAATTTTATAGAAGTAACTAGTCACTTTATGATTGGGTCTCAGCCTTGTCCCATGAGACAGAGTTTATACATGATACTATTAAAGGGGTCTGAGAACCTGTGGCTGGATATTTCTTAGGCCTTAGAAAGAGCTCAATATTATCGTTCCGATAAATGGGCGTAGTGTTGGTTTTCCGGTTCGGTAGGTCCACGATGACGGAGCCGGGCGCCTCTCCCGAGGACCCTTGGGTCAAGGTCGAGTATGCCTACAGTGACAACAGCCTGGACCCTGGGCTTTTTGTAGAAAGCACCCACAAGGGGAGTGTAGTGTCCAGAGCTAATAGCATCGGTTCCACCAGTGCCTCCTCTGTCCCCAACACAGATGATGAGGACAGTGATTATCAGCAAGAGTCCTACAAGGAGTCCTACAAAGACCGGCGGCGGCGTGCACACACTCAAGCTGAGCAGAAGCGGAGAGATGCTATCAAGAGAGGCTATGATGATCTTCAGACCATCGTCCCTACCTGCCAACAGCAGGACTTCTCCATTGGCTCTCAAAAACTCAGCAAAGCCATCGTCCTGCAAAAGACCATCGACTATATTCAGTTTTTACACAAGGAGAAGAAAAAACAGGAGGAAGAAGTATCCACACTGCGCAAGGACGTCACAGCCCTGAAGATAATGAAAGTAAACTATGAACAAATTGTGAAGGCACATCAGGACAACCCTCACGAGGGAGAGGACCAAGTCTCTGACCAGGTCAAGTTCAACGTGTTTCAAGGCATCATGGACTCCCTATTCCAGTCTTTCAATGCCTCTATCTCTGTGGCCAGCTTCCAGGAGCTGTCAGCTTGTGTCTTCAGCTGGATTGAGGAACACTGTGAGCCA